>JAUCMU010000097.1:6869418-6884478 GCA_032275025.1 Enteromius treurensis | reverse complement strand
TAGACTATTCATTATGTTTCATGTTTTATACCTGATTTTTATATTCTACTGCAAATATGTATTGGTGTTGTATTGTTTTTTACAGCGAGTCAATTTATCAATGTCACAAATATACTTATTTGACTAGTGACCCAGAAATGGTGCAGAATCTTTAATATTTCTCAAGCATTTTGTATCAGTTTTTCTTTGTTTAAAAATGATAAAAATTAGGTACACTTAAGTCAGGTTTTGAACCTCAGCGTGACCTCAGATCGTTGGATCTTACTGTATTTCCCTCTCTGTATGTGTATAAGTCTAATAAGCGGGAGTATCTCTGATAGTCTGTGTGCATGAGTATGTGTGTGTTGTACCTCCTGGTGCTGACTCTCAGTGCTGCTACACTCCTCTTTCAGGTTTTCCTCCTCACTCTCTCTCTGTCTGTGAGAAGTCTGGGCTGAGACACTCGCAGGGTCAGGGCCGGGTCGCCGAATACAGACCTCCTCCATCCCCGGAAAATGACACACCCTCTGTGTGTCCACGCCCACCGAAGGATCGCTCTTATTATATTCGGCACACAAATTCAGGATAGTTTCAAGTCTCTGCCTCTCCTATAAACAAACAGAAACACAAAAAAGAAGCTTTCAGCTGTGCATAAAAACCAACACAACGGCCTGAAATGATGTAAACATACAGTTAACACTCTCGCTTGCTCTTTCAGGAGCTTCATCTGGTATGTTCTAAACTAACTGCAAATTGACACCAACAGAACATACTGAAGACACTTACAACACTGTGTGAGCCCCCTATAAATATCCTACAGGATTCATTCAGCACCTAGCACATTAAACAAGTAAAAATCCAGATCATCTGCAACACATCTGTGACAGTGACTCACAAATTCACCATCTTTCCTTCAACCTAGCTACTGCCACCCAAACGACCTCTCACCCGGCTATGATAGTCAGCTGCTGCCATCAGTCTACCTACATTTAGTATGTGTGTGTGTGTGTGTGTGTATACTATCTACTTACAGGCTGCCAGAGTCACAGTGTTCTCTCGTAGCTCTAGCCAGACTAACTAGCGCTCTAGGCATTGGGGCTCATTATATTTTACATGGACAATACCCAGCTCTGCTTGGCTAGATGACACAAGTGGCATTACTAAAATAGCATGGCAGGGGACAGCCATCCATTTCAGCTAATCAGATTCGATTTTGATGAAGTAGCGGATTATTTAAACAAATATAATTTACAATAAGACAGGCCTAAGACAGGCCTGAGACAGACAAATACAGTTTTTGTTAACTACAAAAGACTGAATATAACGCACTAGGTGTTCAGTGCCATAAAAGTCTTTATCACCGAGCCATTATTTACCCAGACCAGCCAATAAAATGTCTGGAAACATATGCTTTTCTCTTTTAACGAGGTCTCCCCTGTCAGGAGAGTGCAGACAGAGCACTGGAACAAGTAAACGCTAACTGATGGGTAACGTAGCAACAGCATTCTTCTCCAACAAAAGGTTGTCAGCACAGCTGGTATGCATGCTGAAGATGCCACAACACAGACCAACACAAAGCACAGCGCACTAAACCTCTGTGTACAAACGCTACGTTATGACACGACTGCCGCTATTTGGGCACAGTAGCCAAGATGGGGAATTTACTTCATTCTTAGGAGACTGAAAATGTACTGAAATGTAAATTGTATCATATAGTTAGAACTAGCTGTGTGAATTTTTGTGCTGGTGAAAAAAAAGGTTATTAAAATAATAGAAGTCTTTCTAATATTTTGTCTTTATTACTCTCTCTCATAAAAACAACGTCAAGTACTTATGTGAAGAGGGAGAGAAGGGAATTTAAACAGATCCTTAACCTTACCTAATAAGCTTCTGTATTTCAAGTATTTTTAGTTACAGCAGAAAACAGTGTGCTTATTGCTAAAACTGATTTTAGATGTTTTAAATCTGGTAAACAAAGGGGGGGAAAAAGCAAAAGTTCTTTCATACAAAATTTGGTGCCATATCGCCCTCATGTGGTTTTTCGTATGAAATGCTTTAGTCTCTAGCTTCCACACACACAGAGACTGAAACAAAAGACAAAATGAGCTGCAAATCTTCAGTATACCAGAGAGAGACAAATGTAGAGATACTTTGAAGACAAAGAATGTTTGTGTTTGTGTGTGGGGCAAAGCAAGTTCTCTGCTTGTGCATCCAGACCCAAAAATAATAAATGCAATTAGCTACATCATTTTGCACGGGTAGTTTTAAAAGGGAAGAGAAAATACTCCCTAATACTCACTGACATCAAAGTCTATGCATCCAGTTAGGCTTGTCACTCGGTAATGCGGTTCATTAAAAAAAAAAGTGGTCAAATATTTTCATGTGTTAGGTTGGAATAAATAAAAATAAAACATAATAAAAAGTAAATTGACCACACTTTCTATTGCACCTGTAGTTGTATTTTCCCTATTCATCCTAACACATAAATGTTCAAAGGTTAAGAATGACTTTTATAAAGAAATGATTAATTTTATGCAGTAAAGACATCAAATTGATAAAAAAAAAGTTACAATAAAGATACTGTATATTTCAAAGGAATGATGTTCTTTTGCACGTTCTATCCATCCATGCATACTGATAAGATATACTATAAAATAAGCAGCACAGCTGTTTTCAACATTGATAAGATTTTTTTTTTTCTTGAGTAGAAGCCTGTTCCTGAATGCACATGAAGAATAAACAATATCAAAACGAACCTGAAGAACAAAATAATGCAAAAAATGTAGCAAAGCTGTGACAGGGGGGGAAAAAAATACATTTTAAAATAAATTACAAAAACAGTTATTGTAAATGGTAATAACATTTCACAGTTAGTATTAGTATTAAATGCAGGTGAGAGACTTTCCAAACCTAATTTTTAAAGTGTAGTGTATATGTCATTACCTTTGCTCAGTAAACATTTTTCTTTGAGTGCTGGGTTAACACTTGATGTTAAATGTAATATCTGGTTTCTAAAGGACACCAGTTGAGAACCGTATTGTTAAGGATACAGCTGTCTAGAAAATATATGTGTGACTGTGTGTGTGCGAGAGAGACATAAAAGGTAGGCGGAGCACAGAAATACTACAGCAGAAAAGAGAAGAAACATTTCAAGCCAACTGGGCCATGACCTAGAACTGAGTAAACACAGACACATGAGGGGATTTAAGAGTAAATATGACTTTACCCCACAAGCAACGTTAACTCTCGTCAGGATTAAAAGAAATGATCAGATTCCTAATGCTTTTTCTCTTGTTTGTAATTCACTGCTTGCTTTTGTTTTTTTTCTTATCTCCCAAATACCTTTCTGATAAAGAACCAGTGTAAATCTCAGAGTATATCACTTCTGCCCCATCTTCGATCCTATAAAGTGTGATCACACGCATCTTAACACTAGCATGCTGCGAGGTCACACCTCTGAAATGTCATTTTTTTTTAGCTAACATTTAATGTCTGTGTATTTGATGGCATTAGGATGGAGATTAGTGCTAAATACAGCTGTGCCTGGATGTGGCACAAGTTTAAAAAGACCATTCAGCATCTTTTGGACATAAAACTAGCACTACCTTTCAAGCTGCCACACCATTGGACAGAGCTGTGCTGTAACCATGGCAACTGTGCCAGACAGGCCAGAGACCACAGGACAAAGTTGAACCCAAACACAGTGAAATCATGTTCATAATACACCTTACGTTCCTGCTATTGTCTCGAAATGCTGACCCGAGACTTATTATGGAAAATGACTTCCTATCCTGAATTAATTCAGTTCTGTCTCATAGTAAATGTACTAAAACAGTTTTTCTCAAGGGAATAAAAAGAATGTGTCTTGTCTGTGGCTGCCGCATCTAATTAGGTTTGTGTGAGTTTTGTATTTTTAAGAAAGGTTACAGTACTTCATCATAAAATGCCATTAAGGAGTTGGTTAGAGGCACTGAAGATGTATATAATTTCAGGGATAAATAAGGTGGCGAGTAACAAAGATGATGAATGGCAATTCCATATGGGAATTTGAGATGCACCCAAGGAGTGTCTGGGGTTTTTAATAGGTTTAAATGAGAGAGATGATGTCTATGGTTGGTTAATTTAGGGGCTATGGTGGAGACGAATGTTTAGACTGTTAAAGGAGGACAGTATGTGTGTGTGCATTTGAAGAGGAGGGCAGCTCAAAGCGCTAAGATTGTGTCGGGTAAATATAGTCTTTGGGCAGCCACACGTTCTGCACATGAGCTTTTAAAAAGGCCTCAGGAATTTACATCCGCATGTTATTCCTGACTGCTTTATGTTTTACCAGAAAACTGTCTCCATATAAACTCCACCCGCTGAACTCTAAGTTCACTCCAAAAACCAATGACACTCAGAGCCTCATTAAACAAATACTCTCATCAGTCCTGTACAGCAATCTATTGCATCCACTTCGACAAACTAGGACTTTATTAATATACCAGATCTCATATTTAGATTTAACTAGAAAAGTGAAACACTTCAGCATATCCAACAATAGCATTAGGGCATCTGGATCAAATTCTTCCCATTGAAAACTAAGAAATTATTTACAAAACTAAGATTTAAATGTGTGTTTTAACAGCTTTAAAAAATAATCAACCTTAAAATAAAAATGACAAAATAAAATTTAGTTTTTATATGAAATAACCTGCATTAATTAATCTAAATTAAGTAACAGCGCTACGGTCAAGTGTTTTTTTACAATTTTGAAATGTTTTTTTATTTAAATGTAGTAGAATTACTTCAATTACTTCAGTATTCATATTCAGTATTCATAAAGCAGTTTTATCAGGACTCTGTGTTCAAACAAGCATCATTAATTTGCAAAAAGAAATTGAAACATTATAAATGTCACATCCTTTTATTTTAAGTGGTAGTTTCCCTCTTTTTTTGTTATTTTATAGCGTGATGGTAAAACTAGTACTTAATGAGTAAGTGTGTCCAAACCTTACAGTAAGCTTAATGTAAGTTTAAGCAGATACTGTAAATATACAAATGCTGAGACATACCAGCTTCTCCATTTCCTGCTCACGCATCCTTTCCTCTCTTTGCCAGCGATGGTACTCCAGTAGGTCTTCCTCTTTGTCGCTGACCTCTGAAATGCTGTTCTTGCGTTCCCGTGTGCGCGGCTGAACCTGCCGAGGCTCCCTGGTGTTCTTTCTCTGGTTACGGGGACTAGTGAGGGGAGACACACCTGCCTGAGAGGCTAGAACTGGGATGAGACTCCCCTTCTGCTTACCGCAAGACTGGTCCTTCAAAAGAGCAGATACAGGAGATGGACTTCTGGCATGCAATCTTGTATTTCCTACTTCTTCCTCAGCTGTGGCTTGTCGTTGGAGACGAGGACTCTCTGGTACCGTCCGGCCACGAGAGGTCAAAGGAATGCCGGGCAGAGCTCCAGGGAGAACTGGCACTCCAAGGACACCTCTGCGTGCTGTGGATGGGCTGGGAGGAGGAAGTTCACGCATGGTGGATGGTTCTACACCACGACGGGATGTCTGGGGACTGTCTGGAGGAAGGTGTGCATGAGGATGGGGCTGAAGACTGGAAGAAAATTCTTGGACTGATGAGCCAACACTGGATCTGGGGCTGGAAGGTCCTGTTGAGGATGAAGAGGTGAGTTTAGCACTGACCTGTCTGCCTAAATCTACAGATGAAAATGAGAAAGACCCAGAAGAGGACCCTTGGGCCAAATGTGGACTCTTACCTCTACGGTTTGTCGCTGGGCTCGAGGGGCTTTCAGTCAAGGTTTTTTGGAGCCTGGGATTTTCTTGATCCTTAAGTCCTCCGTTGGAACTGCTGGCTTTCGATGCAAAGGTGCGTGGCTGTGGCACTGGGGCCTGGACAATGTGGGTGTAGCTGGTGGAACGGGTATTAGTGGAGTCCAAACAAGCCCCTTGACTGCTAACCACAGAAGGGGTGGCAAGGGGGGAGAAAGGAGGACTGGTATTTTCATAGCTAGAGCTTACGGACAAAGTACCAGGACTGGTTGGAGGGGAGACAAGACTGTAGCCGCTCCCATTGAGCATGGCAGGCTGTTGAATGGGGTGGCGGGCTTTTTTACATTGCTCAGATGAGTAAGTCTGGCCTTCATCCTTAGTCAGAGAATTCATAATGTCCTGAAAATCCTTCTCAATAGAGCGCACAAGTGTGCCGTGTCCAGGACGAGGTCGCTCATGCAAAGAAGGGTGGTTTCCATTGTGCTGCCCATGGGTTTCTGTAGAGAATAAAAAACATTATTTCATGATTCTAAATTTTTCATCTTAAACATTATTAAACATAAACTGAAGTATTTTGTCACACTATAACTGCTTTATTAAATTGTTAATTAAATGAATACAGCCTTGGATGAGACTTCTTTGAAACTTGAACATTTGTAAAAATTTAGACCCAAATATATAGGAAAGCTTCTTCATAAATGAATACAAAAATTTGATAAATACATTCAATAGATTTTTTTTTTTTTAAATGAAGGCTAAAACTGACTTTACCCAGAATCATACTTTTTTTTTTACTAAACTATGACCACCCATTATATAAAAGTATTCACTAAATACTAGCTATTTTTAATTGAACAACAAGAAAACCTAAATCAGACATCTATTTCTCAAATCTGGCAATCACATGGATTTGAAATTCTATATTTAAAACTGTCAGGACCATATTTCACCCATATACCACATGTGTGCTAAACCCATGCAGGACAGGGCTGGGTAAAATGCACACAAACACACACCTCCCCCTTTTACACACTCAGGGTGTGTCTCTCAGCCTACAGACTGCGGATGGCAAGAATCCCACCCTCAGCCCAAAGGTCAGAGTGGACAGAGAAGAATGGAGCCTGAATTATGGCATGACTCATTCTGCACACTCAAGACCAGCTGAACGCACTCAGTTCTGTTCGCTCTCCGCAGCCAGGGCCACGGGTACACTAACTGCGCAATAAACACTTTATTTTAAGGGAAGTGACCCCACAAGTATTCTTTTATTTTTAAATAATTTCTGTCATTCAAGTAGTTCCTATGTAAGAGCGGAAAAAAGTGGCTAAGAATTTAAAAACATAGAATTTTAAGATTAAGACAAATAAAGAACTGAACAGGACAGGGCCTGAAAGATGAATGTAAACACAGATGTGGCTGAACAAAAAAAAGAGAACCTTTAATAACAACTGAAAACATTTAGTATGTTTACTAAACTGAAAGATTGCATTTAAAGACCTTTCTGTAATTATCAAACATAAAACCCATACTGCTTTATAAGAAACAGCTCTTTTGCAGTTTGCTCATAGCTTGTAAGCTGAAAAATACAATTTTCTTTTCTACAAGCAAATTGCAAATTGCAAGTGTGTGTCATATTGTTAAATGCAATGGATTTAATTTTTATCAAAATGTACAGGCAACTTTAAATTAGACTAAAGAGCCATTTGAATGTTCTTTTTTAACTAATAAATGAAAAACTTCAGAAAAATAATCAGAAAAATAGGGATGTACTCAGCAGTTAATACCCAAACTGGCATAACAACAATGTTATATTCATCATTGTCATAGTGCCATGTTTTTAAAATGTCCAATCTGGTTTTCAAGGATTCTAAACACACAGGGTCAAAGCCAAGGTCACCCAACCGGGGACTTCCAACAGTTGACAGAGTGCTTGTTGTGGCCATTCAAATTTCGATTCTTTTCAAAGCGATTTCTCAAGGATCTCACTTCCTGCATTTTGGACTTTTTGAAACGAGTCAGTGCTGAATGAGTGAGGGCAGTGTTTAAAATGGGCAAAGATACAGCTGGAGTTTTCTCCAATAACATGGATATTAAAGAGGGAGGATTAGGCAGAGTTATTTTAGGCAGATTTGTGTCACCTGAGCAGTGTCTGGAACTTGTTATAATTATCTAGGGTACAATGCCTCTCTGTGCCCCGTTTGCTATAACGTTCAGCAATTAAATCAACGGAATGTGCACCATTATTCGAAAATGTAGCGCTCTCTCACTCTCTTTTTCTGAGTGCCTAGAGCAACTTTAACTCCCCATTGCATCCCACGCAGCTGTCTTACACTACCAGATTCCAGGTCAGTATAATTTTGCTTCTTCATATATATATTTATATATATATATATATATATATATATATATACACCTGAGTGTTTTTTGTAGGTACTGGTAAATCCAGGGCTTCCACCTGGCATCAAACTCTTCATCCTGAGGGCCTCCTCTGGGTGGTTAAAGCGGAAAAAGGATGACTGACCAAAACACAGCATACACCCTGAAGAAAAAGCATATACACACAGAGGATGAGCATTAAAATACCAAAAGAAAAGGAAGATTACTGTATTGTAACAAAAAAAAAGGTTATACAGTGATTTATGATGAAACTTCTAAATTAAAGTCTCAGTGAATTAAAGACCTTTATGTCACTCCAGTAAAGCCATTTTTACAAAAAATAATGTGCAAAAATTAAAAAATGGCCATAGAATTTGTGAAATATAAAGTGTTTATGACATTTTGTGTGACCTTTTTCAACAATTCTATTGAGTGAAGTAGCCAGCACTATACCCTGAACACTGAATGGAGTAGAAGGTTTACTTCAAGAAAAGTCATCTGTTGAAAGTGTAATGAAATCTTCAAAAATATGACTTTATTCATTCAAGGTAATCTAGAGCATCTGAATGAAACAAAACAGGGGTGTGGGTGAAACATAGTAAAGCCAAACAAAAGGCAATCAGTACAAGGCACAGCATTTGTCTGTCCTGAATCTGTGGCCTTATTTACATGCTTTATTGCAGCTCATATCACGCTTATCTTGCCATATCATGGAGTTCAAACAATGAAACTAAACTAAGATTGTCTATTAGTAGGAAATGCAGTCATACCTCCTATACATTCATGACACTTTGTCCCTCTGCCCTTATGAAAGTGCTGTGATTAATGGGGCAGAGGGATCAATGCAGTCTGTCAAAATGCCAGAGAATTATGACCCAGACTTCCATTTCATAATGAACATTGGCACAGAAAGCACTGAGAGAATATAAGATCAGTATGACTCATTGCTGACTTACAGTACAGTAGAGGACAGGATATGACATGCAACACTAGAATACGAAAATCCCTCTTTTTAACACTGGTTCACCTCTGTACACAGTATATCACAGTGTCTTTAATGCAGTTTTTCTAAACTAAACCACTTTCTATAGGACCATGCCAAAGCAAAACCTCATACCTGTATGGCCATCATGATATTGCCAAGTAAGACATGATCCTGGATCAACATACGGGTATATATATGCAGCAAAACTACACTTAAAATAAAACCAACATGGATGTAGTCACATATTTGAGACTGGATAAAGAACAGACTGGAATGTTTTACAAATCAAACACATTCTTAATTTCAGAAATAATCTAAAGGGGTCAGTCTCTATATCTATAATAGTTACATGCCAGTCAAAGAATTCACTCAGAAAAACAACATTCAGTTTTTACACTTTCTAAAATGTGGTACAGACAGAAGAGTGAATCAGGTTTATGTGTTTTAAGAGTGTCCATAAGAGTATTAAGTATACATTTTTGTGTGTGAAGAACATTAAACAGCATTTAAGTTATTTGTTAAATAACTCTACACTATACTATACTCGTAACTGAAATAATAATAATAATAGGCTACCCGTATCTTGATACAAACTTACAAACATTTACAACCGAGTTAAATTACAGTAAAGTTTTGGATGGACAATGCTTATTAGCCTATAGTCAGCTATAGTTTTCGATTTTTGAGATAATAAATAAAATCACTTTATTCTAATATGTGGATTTATCAATTTTCTTTAGAAACAATGCAAAGCGATTAGCAAACGGCATTTAATGGTTAATCAATAGTCTATACGGTGTCTTTGTAGTACAAAACTGCAACTCTACAGCGTGACAGGCGAATCATTGGAAAAATATTGAAGATAAACGGTTTCACCTACCAGGTTTGAAAAGTAAAGCTCAAGCGTATATCCAATCGATCGGAAACGTTGGGAAACGACGAAGACTGGTTTGTGTGGTGCTCTCGCGTGTCGCGTGGAGTAAAGAGCGCTGCGCGCGCGTGCGTCTGTCCGCAGCTTTTGTGATGTAAATGTCAAGCGCTATGACAAACCGACCACTCACTGACTTCTGCTACAACACAGAACAGCACAGCTGTCACCTGCCCGACTGCCATCGCCAGTCCAAAGAAAACGGACAAGACAAAAAAGAAGCAGTTAATACTGCTTAATAAGACATCCGGGGAATTTCAAATAGAAACATAGTTTTCTTCACTGTGATTGAAAGTTGCTTTTATTTTAATGCAACCCGAATGTTTTAGTTAGCCTAATCTGAGTTTAAAAAGGCATATTTTATGGGCACGTAGTCTGTTGAGGACTATTGACGCCTCATTAAGAAAAATGTATTGGAAGTCGCATGGGTGGCACGTTGGACAGCTGTCCTCTCGCCGGCTGTCTCGTGTTATTGTCATGCACACATTGCAAACAGGGGGGTGGACTGCAAATCAGCTCATCTGGATCAACATGATCACTATCCCTTAACAGCCTACTTGAATTGGCTTTGAACAAATTACTCATTGATGCACGTAAAAACATAAATGCTTGGGTGCATCAGGTTTGAAATCTGCGGAACACATATTTGTTTAATAGTTACAGCTGATGCTAATAAAACAAAATAAGAGAATCAAACAAAACATCACAGTTCTGTAGCATTACATGTTCCCAATGTATAATGAGCAATGTGATTCTGGAGTGCCTGAAATAGTCCAACAGAGCAGGGCAAAGTCAAGTTCTTCTAATGTAAGATCAAACAAGCCCTCATCATTATCATGGTGCAATTTCCGGGCCCCAAGTATAACACAAATACACTGATGCGATTCCAAAGTGGACAGCCTGAAATAGCTCAAGAGTAGCGTAAGGTCAAGGTTTTTTTTAAATGGACGTTCAAACAAACCTTTATCGTTGTTAACACAAAATGGTTACACATGAGTATTTTAGCTTTTGAAATGCAATCTTATCTGTGAAATGGTAAATATCTGAGGCCGAGTCAGCCGAAGTCTCTCTTACTATATATGCCTTCTTCTAACTTTAGAACCAAGCAGTCCATCCAGTCTGATAAAAGCTGAAACATTTGTCCACTGCAGCCACTCTCTTGATAAGTGAAATGGTATTCAGGAATGCACTCATGTGCAGGCTGAATCTATTGATTAACTGCCAAAAGTGTTGAAGGCAACCGGTTGAAAATAAAAGTGAAAATTCAAAAGAAATGCTAATATTAATAAACCATCAGCAAGACGCAAAGTGGCATTTGTTTCCATGTCAAATTCCACATTAATGCTCATATTGTAGACGATTTAACATATATGGAACTAAAACTAGATGAATGAGCAGTCTTAAAAATCTAAACCAACTGTAAAGGAGCCATTGCTTACCTTGTGTGAGTCTGACAGGTTTGGTAACTGGTAAACCATCCACTGAGCACTGATTTCCGCAGGGATACAGGGTGATGGCTCCCCCAACTTTTTCAATGTAGCAATGCTGAGCAGTGACACCCGGACCCTGAATATTAATATCTCTGTTCCCATGCCCGAGAGTAGTCTTCCCTGCAACATGTGATGGAAATTCAGTCGATTAATGCTGCATAAAAATAAACCGATTAGACAAAATCTAATTTAATCTAAAATCACTTCATTAATTACTCATTTTAAATTGTTAGAAGACTATAAAATGTTGCAATAATATACAAAATGCTGCAGCACCAGGTTTGCAGCGAAAAGAACAGGTTAATGTCTGCTTTTTTAACAAAGACAAGACAGACAAACCCCCACTCCCCCTCAAGTGACCGGCCCCGTCTGAGTTATTTCATTCAAAGTGTCTATGAAGCAGATGTGAGTAAAAAAGCCATAACACAAGCCTATTGTGAGAGCAGACAAGACAGAGATAGAGTGGTAGGAAGCAAGTGACAGGGGTGCACTTTAGATTGAAGATGAACATAATTTATTCTTTAAAAGAGGACATTTCTAGGCAGTAATACACATTCCCCAAGACAAATGTGCTCTCACTCGAGCAAGCTCAGTCACACTGTGGAGCAACAGGGGGTTGTGTCAAAGTCAGGTCATAGCCTCGTAATTCTGTCTCTTGTTCTAAAGCCACTGCCATTGTGAATGCAATTTACTAGAAAAAGCTGAAACCTCAATACTCAATCTTAAGTATCAACACTAGATCTGTCATATCAGCGGATCCTACCACTAGATACATTTAATTTATTAATTATTATGAATTATCTTTGTATATGTATCAATTAGCATGAGCACAGGAAATTGTATTCAATCCACTATGAAATTATTCACTGATGAATAGTGCACTACATCTACTTCCTCTGGGATTTATACTTGCTTGCATGCTCTCATTCTTCCTCAATGTCAGGGGAGAAGAAGTCCTCTATTTGTCATTCTTCATGAGACGAAGCATAGCCAAGTTACGAGGACAGTACAGTGAGGTTTGTCCTCTCTCATGAACTTCCTGCCCATCACCGCTTAAACACAAATACTAATCTTTATTTGTAGTCTCCAGTTTTGCAGTTGGCATCCCCTTCTGTTTGTACGATCATATAATTAGGTCTCGAAATTTGAAAGCATTGCCCCTAAGCACAAATTCCTCAGCGAACCACATCCTAACGATAATGTTTGCATCTAATTTAGTAGCCAGAATCTGCTGTGGATACTTCATTAGGGTGTGTCTTGCATTCAGTAACTTTATAGTAAGGTGACTAAACTTACCCTCTGGCAGGGGCAGCAGGGTTATAGCCGTACTCAGACGGCCACTTCCCAAGCTGACGAGGTGGGGTCGTTCTGCCTGGACTTTGAGAGTCTTGCCTGTTTCAATCAGGTCCAGTGGCGTGCTCTGTGAACATATGAGGGCAATACAACAATGAACATTTTTATAACAGATCATATTTTACAACCTTTGATCACTGTTAAAGTGAATTGTACTGTTCAGGGTTCCTAAAATAGGATTAGTGTAATTCAGTTAGGGCCACTGAGTACTGCAGCGACAGGGTAAGAGGCTAACTAGACTAAACGGGTTTAGCTCCATCAGGTACCACCATGCAGGCTAAGAGGCTAACAGGATTTAGCTGTTAGATGAAAGACAAGGGACCAGACCGATAAATGACCAAAGGAGGAACATGGAGAAACCTCAGCATGTCACAGATGGACGTTCTCAAGGGCAGCATGGGGATTATTTGCTTGTTAAGTCGCACTTTGATGTTTGAGGGAGTGCTGTTCTACATGGAAACAAATGGTGTAACTAATGTTTTTAATAAGGAAATGGCTTATTTAATTTATGCCACAGGCCTTGAGGGACTATAAAGGATTCACGTCCTTCTGGGATGTAAAACGCTGAATTTACTAGGAATGGACAGACCATAGGGATTATCCAGTGGGCCCGACAAAAACAAATTTATATATATAAAAAAAAAACACAAAGAATTTGAAGATGTTTATTTTCTTTTGGAAAAAGGAAGAATTTTCTGACATCACAAGGATGGCCCAGATTAAGTTACAGTAGCTGCAATGTAAAAACAGCTACTATGTGAAGTATAATACAGTTAAATCAACAATACATCAGGCAAAAGTTGAATTTAATGCATGCTATACATATATTGGAGAATTATCTATTAAATGGTTTGTGACAGCTGTTTGCTTGGCAGTTTTTAGTCCCATTTCCATGTGTGAATGGATTTTACTCCTTTAACTTTCACAGCATTCACTAGTTAGCCTAAATAAAGATTTCACACATCTTTAAAGCGTCTTCATGTCATGTTTTTGAAATAAGTCTAGTACCAGCATCCACAGAAATAACCTTTCAAACAGAACAGCAATACGGTTTCTAATAACAATGTATGAATTCTTGATTAAATGTCACTGTAGTTTGCTTTAGCTTCCATATCTTATCCTGTCATCTCCTGATAATAGGGCTGCATATAAAGCTGCTCCACAGTTTCCATTGTCCTCTGACATTTTTTCCACATTTGGCTCAGTTGTTTGTTTCTCTGTGTGTGTACTCAACTTTACTAGTGAAGTAACAGCTCGATGTTTATGAGAGCCTGTAGTTTGATTGGTTGAATACAGTGCAGTATTGGAGTAAGATTAAATGCAGACAGAAAGGCTGAACCCAGCCTCTTGAAACTACAGTGATGAAGATTAACCCTATAATTAGGGAACAGTTCACCTCTTCATTTCCACTTCCTGTGGAGAACTGCAGACTCCAACTTTTGGTGACAAAACCTATTTTTGCAGAATTCTTTGTCAATTGTTTTGTTTTTGTCCTCAAATTTGCTGGTATAGACATTTTAACACTTTATATAATCATATATTTTAAGAGATTTTGATGACGATTAGGCAGATAACCAGCAGTAAAACATAACTATGAAAATAACTTTTGTGTGTGGCAGAACCTAATTTTAAATTCTGAAAATCTAAAATAGCAGAAAGTTGAAATGTCCCCATAAAACATGGAAACCCAACATGTGCTTGTGTAGTCCTGGTAAACCCTACGTTATGGGGACAAAATATCCCATTCCTCACAAAGATGGCAATAACTGAAATCCTTGTCCATGTTTATAGTTATATGTCAATGTAGGGTCATAGAAAATAGAGTTTGTATGCATGAAACATAGAAACTCAACATATGTTTGTGTGTATATATATATATATAGTTGTTTATGCTACATTTTGTCCCAACAAAGGTAGTAAATCCTTAAGTTTTTGACTTTATCAGGACCAGCCTGTGGTGCCCAGGAGGGGGGGGAAAATGTAAATATGCTAAGTGATGTTCATCTTGTGTAACAAAAGACACGTTTTTTGTAAGGGATAGGTTTAAGCTTAGGGGCAGAAAATATTGTTAGGTCAGTATAAAAGTAATAGCAGTCTATGGAAAATCCCCACAATTAACTGAAACAAATGTGTGTGTGTGTGTGTGTGTGTGTGTGTGTGTGTGTGTGTGTGTGAGTGTGTAAAAAT
>JAUCMU010000097.1:6856009-6868317 GCA_032275025.1 Enteromius treurensis | reverse complement strand
ATCTCAAATATAATAGATAGCACACAAATTCTGAATGCCTTTGACAGATCTCAAATGAGCCATTTTAATCTAGATTAATCTAGGTTAATTTCAAAATTAATCTAGATTAATCTAGATAAAAAAAATTAATCTATGCCCACCCCTAGTTATTTTATAGGTTAGCTCATTATTTTAATCTATATTCAGAGTGAAAAATTTTGAAGAAAAGGACTCATGCTGTATTTATTTAATTCATTTTTAACGAGTTCGAGCTCGTCGGCATAAAATAAGCGAAGCTTGTTTGGCGTGCTGCTAAGGGAGGAGACTCAGGGTTAGAATGGCTGCCGAGCCCTAGGGCTTGGGAGAGGGAAGAAGCAGACAGCCGGTTCCTAACCCTAAGTGACCCTCTGGAGAAAGGAAGGAGGAGCAGGGGAGGAGGCGGCATACTGCAATCGAGGTGAGGGAGGAAAGCGGCTACTGATATTTATAGGGGAGTTCAGGAATCTGATAGGATAATTGGAAAATTAGGGAGGCGGAGATCATATATAACTGCCTTCGGACCCTCCTCCTGAAATGAGTTTGATAAACTATATTTATTTAATTTATTTTATTATGTAATTATTATGTAAATGCAAATTTACCTCAAGCATCTATGTACAGATTTTATACTAAAATTTGGGAACCCCTTGCAGAATCTGAAAATGTGAAAAAAATGTAACAAATACATGATACGAAATAACATATTATTTTTTATTTAGTACTGTCCTGAGTAATATATTTTACACAAAGAGGTGTACATACAGTATAGTCCACAAAACAAAAAATAAAAATGAATAATAAATTATTAAAATAACCCCCATCAAAAGTTTTGGAATCCTTGGTTCTTAATACTTTGTGTGGTTACCTGGATGATCTGCAACGTTTTTTTGTTTTGTTTTGTGCTAGCTGTTCTGAACAGTTGAACTGAACACCGTTCTTCAGAAATACCCTCCAGCTCCTGCAGATTCTTCTGTTTTCCAGCATCTTTTGCATATTTGAAGGCTTTCCATTTTGAGGTCCATCTTTTCACACCGAGTACAGTCTAGGGACTCAAACACAAGGCCTAATAAAGAAAAGGCTCAAACATTCACAGATGCTCCAGAAGTAAACAAGATGCATTAAGAGCCGGGGGTGAAAACTTTTGAACAGGATGAATATCTTAAAAGCTTTTCCTAATTTTGTTAAAAATTATTTTATTTATTTTTGTCCATATAGTACTGCCCTTCGGAAGCAACAGAAGACACTTGCATGTTTTTGGAAGACAAGTTGAGTACAATTTAATTTTCTACAAAAAAATTCAGTAAAATGTCTTGAAATGAATACATTGATAGTCAGGGTCACTTTGAATGCAGATCAGTTGAAAATATGAGCAAACCTATAAAGAAAATAATAAGTGTTTTGATATAATGAAATGATCCAAGTGCAAGAAGAAGGGTCATTTTGCCTTTAATTTTCTCTAAAACTATACAGTAAAACTCCTTGACAATTAATACATTGATAGTCAGCGTCACTCTTAAAAAAATGGGACTCAGTGAAAGTGCTAGAACAAATTGTGTTGTTTTGGATCATTTTGATTTTATTTATTTTTTTAAACTGTACAGTAAAATCCTTTGAAAATAGATAGTGATAGCCAGTGCACTCCTAATACACTTTAATTTACAGAATGAACTAACCTATAAAGGGACACTTTTTATGAGTGTTTGCATACGCAGAAATAATCAGCGCATTTGGAGTGATTTTGCTTTTAGTTTTCTCCAAAACTATATAGTAAAAGGCATTGAAAATAAGTTCAGTGATAGTCAGAGTCACTCTTAATACAGATCATTTCAACAAATGAGCAAACATGTAAATTGAAACCTTTTATGAGCATGGGAAAATATGAAAGAGTAAGTGCTAGACACATTGTGTTGTTCTGGATCATTTTGATTTTACTTTTTTTTTAACTATACAGTAAAATCCTTTGAAAACGAAGATGCCAAAAGTGATAGATAATTGGTTCTTTTCAATATGTCTAGGTGTTCAAAGAACTGTTTTCTTGAAATATATCTAAAAGGACATCCTCAACTGTACAGAGGTTTGAAAGCCAAAGCTTTGTGAGATTAATGCAAGGAAATTTCTCTCCTCTACTGGCATGTCCAGTCAGGGAAACGCCTGGAATGAGACGCTTTGCTTCTCCAAACAAGCAAAGACAGGTTAGGCACAGTGAATGAATATTGATTAAGATGATGATGGGCATTTACGGTTTTTAACTCAACAGCTTCCTCCTCTTTTGCTCCTTCCCCTAGCTAGCCTCTCTCTCCCTTCATTCCTGATGTCATGTTTGCAAGTGCAGCTGGCAAGTCCTGCAGGCCTACTCTCACAATCACGTCCAGTGTATGACTCAGAGCGAAGAGAGAACAGAAAGCCTCTGTCACCATACTGAATATGGCCATTGCTCTCACTGTCACACATACACACACAACTGGACAATACAGAGACAATGACATTAACGCTCGCACACACAGGCACATACTGACGCCTTGATTCAAAGATACCTGTAAACACATAAACAAAAATACACCTAAGCAGTTCAACTACAGTTTTCTATGCCGGTAAGTGGCTTGCCTCTGAAACATGTCATTACGTCTGCAGTTATGCCACTGTGTCCTGCCCTCAGAAGCAGAAAATAGACTCAACCACATAGCACAAACCACAAAGCTCCTCTTACAGGGGTTATAATCATACAGGCTACACACACACACACACACTTATATAGACACATGGCAGTATGTAAGAGTTACAGGGAGTGTGTGAGGAAACCACAGCAAGAACATACAGCTAATGTAACAGTACAGCTAAATGTAGCACAAACAGTGGGTGAATCTGGGAAATAGAAACCAAAGACTGGAAACATAAAAGCCTTATGGCTTTTCCCCTATGTTAATATGACTGTGTTAAATCAAACTGAGATTTAAAATGTCTTTTTTGAAAAAAAAATAACAACCTAGACAATTAGCAGTCAAATTAATACAACAAAAAGCACAATAAAAATGAATGTAAATAATATAAATCTATTCCTAAAATAAATATATACATAATGCCAATTAAAATATATTCTAATATTAAATTATTAAATAAATGTATTGAAATATATTAAAAATAAAATGGTTTGTACTAAGCATTTTTATAATCCATTTGTACTCATGTTAATACTATGCAATATACATTGATTTACAGCAGCATTATACATTTCTTTAGTCGCTTAAGCTGCCCAAATCAACAAAGTACTAAAATGAACCAAAATTCCTATTTAGAGTGTTTAGACATAACAAATACCACGGTCTTGAAAACCCATAAGCAACCTCAAGCCCACTCACCATCTTTTTTAGCCCAAGAAAGATCCGCTCTGATGCTGCATGGCCTTGTTTACTCACAAACTCAGGGCTACGTCCTGTGTTTACTCCTTTGAGCCATTGGCTGACCGTCTACAGTCCAGCTCTTGCTGTTTGTTTGTCTGTGCTGCTCGCTCATATCTCTAACTGAATGCTCTGAAGTTCTGGAGGACAGAATTACATAGTACCACCACAGCTGGGACAGAGTGAGAGAGCGAGAGAGAGAGAGAAAGCACTAGCAGAGGAATCCACATAAAAAAGCCTCTGTCAGAATCCAGGTGTGCAGACCGTCTTTCTAAGCAACCATGAATAATGGCCAAGTTTATTTCTAAATTTAGAAAGCTGAATCACGAAGGACATATATCTACAATGTCACATAGAAATCCTCATCTGTAAACTTGGCTCACCTGTTTACTACTTGTATGCTCAGTATTATTCAGTCCAAGAATTCAAATTATATTAGCATCAAACCCTCATGATGTTTCAAACTTGTATGAGATTTATTTTCATTAGAACACAAAAGATGATATTTTTGTGTTTCACAGTAATACAGGTTTGAATTTTCATGAACTATCCCTTTAAGAGTTATATTAAGATGCTAACACCATATGTTTATTTTAAAGACTTTAGAAGATGAAGAAACATATGATGCATGTTTAGTTTCAATGGCTGGAATGGAATCACTGTCAGCGTAGCAGATGGATTATTTCGAATACATGCTGTTGTGGAGGACGGAAAAGACCTTGATATTCCAGGTGGAGTCCCCCTACTCACTTCCTGTTCTTCCCTCCTCCACAGAGGCTAAACAAAACTGGTGTTTTCCATTTGATGTTTAACAGCTGCAAAAAACTGCTGATGTGAGTCACTTTAAGAGTATTTGTAACATAATTAGATTCATTTGAGGAAACAAGATGCTAGGAACAAAAAATAGTTGTCATGGAACTCCTAAGCAAACATTTGTCTCTTAGTGAACCTACAACGAGTAATCCATCATACACTGAGCCAGACTGATTGGTAACAACTCCACAAAAAAAACAAAAAAAAACATGGGAAAGCTATGAATCAGAGTGCTGGAGAGGAAAATGTCTGTCTGGTGGAGAATGAGAAAGAAAGGCTTTTTTTTTTTTTCCACGGCCACTGCCAGTGAGTATCACAGATGTGAAAAGTGTCTAAACACATAAAAAATGAACACAAACAAATCTGAGCAGCAACTAGGCAACCACAGCTGAGAAGAGGAGCGGACTCTTCCGGTGTGGGCTCCAAAGCGGGACGCTTCCGGTCGGTTGACCCTATGATCTAGCTGCTCTTTGGGAATAAACAGTCTCCAGCTGCCCCCTTCTCACCCACAACTGAGAAAAAAATGTCAACAGGCCTGATAATCCAACGCAGTCCATGTTTTGAGCCATGCGTGCCTTGTTATAGAGCAAAATTTAAGTTATTTATGTGTTTGTTGTCTTCTGTGAGTGAAACTTCCAATGGCTTTATGTGAGAAAATGATTATTCCACCAAATAACTTCCAGCATTTATATGTAAGGCATTTACTTCAGATGTCCAGAGTGACTCGCATGGTGAACACATGGCAAGCACACAAGTTGGAAAGTTAGCAGCTGGATAACTTTCCATATTTCCATGCTGGCCTGCTATCTTGGAATAACACATGTGATATCAAAGCTAATCATTTTGGTCTCACTCATAAATTCTCTGATGGCAAGAACATGCGGCATTAATCTCTTGCCGCATTTTGCAACAGTCTAGTCACTTATTATAGTATCAGAGTAAAGCAACAAGGCGTCAGAAAGATTGACCACAGATCTCACCCCAGAAAACAGTCACAGTGCTTGCGTGGCAGAAATGCTTGAGATCAGAACACTGTTTCAATCAGAATGTGTTTGTGAGAAAACGAGAAGAAAGACTGGGTTTGTTCCATTGGCACAGCAGTATGAAAAACTGTCTTCATGTTCTTCAGAGCTGTCCAAGAGGGAGCACAAAGTTCTTGCATTGTGCACTTTTTTGGACTTAAAATATCCACATTCAAGCAAGCATTTCCCATTTTAGCCTGCGTATTTCTGTCAAATGTTTCACACTTTCCTGCACACCACACGGAGCATGACATCCACATTCTCCACTGCACCTGCTCTTATACCACTTCTTAAAGTAGGTATAAAATTAAAACGGACCATGTCTGTTTTGTAAACGCATGTTATGAATCCTGTTGTGAGTACTTCACCTATGTGTGCATTTCTTATTTATTTAGTAAAAAAAGACATTGTAATGTTTAATTCATGTCTTAAAATCATTCAAATGTGACATTATTTCTTGCACTCTCTTAAATCCTTTTGTGTTTCCAACCAAATAATTATCATGATGATTTTGACAGATGACAATGATAACATTACTTTTAATATTTGAGTGAACTCAAATAGTGAAGAATGAGTGAAGAATTTAAACCAACACATGGACACATATATGATTAAATAGACCAATTAAGGGTCACTCCGTTAAAAAGAGATAGGAATTATGATCCAAGCAGACAGAGAGGTAAGCAATACCTGGAACTAGAGCTGGTTGAAACTCGCAGAGCCAGACTTGATTATTGACATCAATCAGTCAGTGAAGTATCTGTGGGCATGTCTGGTGAGACCCAGACTGACTGAATGAAGGTGTGGGGATTATGAGAAAAGCTGGAGCACTAATTTCTGTTTGGCACTGATTTACCAAGTCTGTGCTGGTGTTCAGTTTCTTCTTTTTGTAACTCCTGTATGTTGCTTTCATTCACTCCCTGTTTCTTTTTTTTCCTTCCAACATCCTCAGTGTTCAAGTTAACTTTTAAAAATTTCCTGCAATCTTGCAAACATGAATATACTGTATCAAACTCTCAAAAACTATGTTAAATAGTTTTTCAAAAACTTCATTATTCATTTCTCTGCCCTGCGTCTCTCATTTAAAGGAAAAAAATGTGGCCTGTGTTAATCAACCCTGTAAGTTAATATTGAGAAACATAACAACACGTTCAAGACTAAGTCAAGGCAAAACGTTGAACAAACGACTGTTAAAATGTATTCATGTACTCAGTCATTTGTTGCATTTCTGTATGACCCTGAATGAGTGTTCGAACCAATTAGTTAATATGCATATTCAGATGCAGTCACTCAACTCGTTTACATAATATGTATTCTGAAGAAAGAGTCTCTGAACAATCCCTGCAAACACTCAACCGATTCAATTTGTGGATCAAAACTGTAAAATGTTGTAAAGTATACAACATATTATGGTACTTTAGATGTATCATGTAAATATTCAATCGTGCAGAACACAGTTGTCCAGAAGACATATTGAATGTGTTTCCACGTCTCTGCACCCGATTAATTAGACAGGTGAGGAATTTTTCAAACCACCTGTTAGTCAGCCTCCTTCACTGAAAGAAGCTTTGCTGGAGCCAAAATGTGTCAGCAGACCAGCAGAGCCAGCACAGCCCTCCTGCACACACAGGCTTCTCATACTGGTGTGCACAGTGCTGTCTCCACTGGGACAATAGTCTCATTGTCCATGCTTTAGGTCAGGGCCATTATTTCCATGCTGGTCCAGTGCAGCCCATTTTCATTCCCAGTCATATTTGCCATAGTAAGACCAGAGTTCTCCATTACTCACACATACCATAATAAAAATGAAGTAATGCATTCAAATATTAAGTCATTCATTACTCATAACGTCAAAAGTGACACTTGCACTGTTACTTTTTAAAGAGCTTCCCCAAAGTTTGCCCTTTTCTTTGGAAATCTGTCAGTCTTTTTCTGTTCCTCTTTTAATGACTCATAACCTGATTCTATTGAAGATGGCAATGTTTGTTACTTTAAGTGTTGACATAGATACAAAGTATTAATAAATAAATAAATTATAATTATATATATATATATTAATGTCAAGAAATCCACCTCTGGTTCTGTGTACCTTATTTATCCCTAAAGGGTACGTATTATTACCAAAATATACATATTAGTACTTAAATTTTACATTCTTACCCAGTGTTTTTATCATTACTTTCTCAGAGAACAGCATTCAGTATTCAGAAAAAATGTATCTAACAAACCCAGCTGTCAATCAAAGCCTTACCTACTGTATGAGTTCAGATCATAACTGTGGCTCTGCAAGTCCCATGTGTAATCCTGAGTGCTGAAAACAGGGGTCTTTCTAACTCATGCTCACTTTAGGACACTTTAAACTCTGTGGAGCAGCAGAGCAGGATGGACAAATCACATTCAGAACTAGAAATATCTTCCCTCGCTCTCTCTGTCCTGCACTATTCCTCCACCTACATGTTCACTCTCTCCACCCCTTTCTCTTTCTCCAGCCCTTATAGTCTCTCACACATTTCTTCCCTTCCTTCTTTTTTCATTTTACTGCCACAAGGCAGTCTTTTATTCTCACAGCTGAAGAGTTCCTCACTTGTTCAGCCTCTGGAACGAGACACCCACCCTGAACCCAGATCAGGAGACAGACGAGAGAGAGATCGGCAGGAGTACAATAGGGGTGACTTATCGCCAAATACTGATGTAGAGATTTCAGAAATGGTGTCTTATAATATTTGTAATATCAGCATATTGGTATACAGAAGCAAGTTCTCTATCCCTCATGCCACTAATCCATTTAATTCTCTGTACAAAAAAAAATCTAATTCCCACAGCATAGTTGAACTCCCGCCAAGCCAGATAAGCAAAATGTGAAATTAAATTCAATTACAATAAGCCAATAAAGCTGCCCTTTAAACGCATTCCATTGCCCTCTGTAAAATGTCTTATGACAACAAACAGAAGAGAGAAAAACTAATAATAATTAAAGGTAAGAATGGACTGTGGGAGGATTTGTGGATATGGTAAGATTATATTTCCTCTTTAAGAAGAGAAGTGGCTGTTGTAATACTTTGAATATTGTCTTAATTTAGTATCCACATGTTTAACAGCCTAAATACACATACATACGCAATAGTGGCTTTCCCCTCAACCCAGTTCCAACCGAACCCAGCCCATGAGACATTCCACCAACGCATGTCTAGAGAGGACCTTGTGTGGGATGTAAGAGGGTAGGAAACTTTAGGGAAGTTTACAAGACTGTAAAGTTGCAAAGAACAGCTCGTGGACTAAAAATGCCGACTAACAAATCTGTCTAAAAATATTGACTGAGATGGGACGATTGGACAAGTCATGAAACAACTGTGAGTACAAGGCTTGCTTCCTAAAGCAGACTATCAGGGTCACTGGGATAGCATGAAATGAGAAGGAATATAGACCTACTCATTGGGTTTTTAAGATATTTGCTTATTCAATTTTAAATACTGCTAACATAAGCAACTGTCTGAGGTATCAATATTTGTCTGGAACAGCCACGGAATGTCCATTCAAAAGACACAAACCATCAGCAGAGATTAAATGGAACAAATGATGACCTCTGGTGGTTGTGCAAATGTATTTCATTTAAATCTAAATCACTTATAACCAAGCTCTGGTAATAGGTGACAACATGGCTTGTTTTCCCCTGTTATTAGAAAATATATAATTCAGCATGCATCTAAGCACAGAGTAAGTTGTCAATATGAATTCTAAAATTAAACAGTACATTATTTTTTCATATGTACAGCTTTTTAGGAAAATTTAAATGTATGTGCCTTAAAGAGTAAGTACTTAAAAAGCAGCAAAAAGAAACTTACTTGAAAGCGAACCCTTTTAGGGGCCATTGCAATCCTTGGTTACTAAACAACATAAAAAAACTCTTGGAAACGGTCTTAAAGAGTTGTATCAGTAGAGACTGAGGTGGATGAATAGCTCTGCAGCTCTTTTAGAAACTCAGCTGGATCCATTGTATTTAATCCAAAAAAAGGAGGGATGAAAAAGAACTTCTTATTCCTGAACATGACAGATCTTCATTCTGTTCATTTTCCAGCTGAATATAGATCTCTTGATCATATACAAGGGCTCAGTTCACTTCCAGTCCTACTAACTTTTGCATCACTTATGAGAAGTGCACATCCAATATATCTGTATCATCAAATCTCCTCCCCTGGTTATATGGTGGGAAAAAAAAAAACACACTCACACACAAAACAACGGAAAAGCATGATTCATTCAGTGTGGTAACTCAAATACAGAGTAGTACATGTGACTGGGTGAATACATTAGTACTGACATGGCCCTCTTTTGTAGTTGCGTTATTATAAAAGTCAGGTGCACTTAAACATGTATTCCAGACCATTTAGTATTTAAACTGTAACCATAATCATGGTGATGTCCACTGCATAAAATAAGGACAGATAAAATATTTTCCTTTTTAAACTCTTTAATGTTTTTTTTAATAAGTTTACACTGGAATGTTCATCATCATGAATCCTTAATTCGTTATTTTACAAGATTACAAAACAAAATCTCTGATATCTTTATACCAATCCCCAATCCACATTATGATTCCATGAAAACCAAACAAAACCAAAAAAAAAAAAGGAAAAACATGAACAAAACCATTTTAATACGCCCTTCCCTTCATCAAAATATGCAGAGACATTCAAGGCATTACTGGGAACCAAGACAGCAAGGGAGACCCATTTTCTTCAGCGGGGGCCATGTGTGGGTTTTGAGACTGAAGTTTGGGATGATGGCTCAGCAGGCTGGGCACCACTCATAATGCTGATAAGGAGACCAGAGGTCCCTCCCTGAAAAACCTACTCACACTCACTCACACTCAAAGAGACAGACATGACACCGAACCTCCACCAAAGAGCTCTAACAACTAATTTAAGCCTTCCAGTAGTAAGAAAGTCCAAGCCTGAAGTTTTTTTTAGCTTTCAATAGAAAACATGATATAAAGCAGACAGACTGTGCACTCATTTTTTTTAAGGAACAAGTTTCTCTGACTGCATTGTTGTCGTCTTGAATGAAGTAATCTCTCTGTAATACAGATTTGTTAATGGCTTTAAATGGTTTTCCATTTAAATAGGTGGTCAATGTCCCCTTAAATATCCATGATGAACTGGAAACAAAAGTTTAAAAAATGTACGACAGACTAAATTTCCTTTAATTTTAGGCTGGCATTACTCAACCAAAACATAATGTAAAACAGGAGAACAGAGAGCCAGTCAAGAGTTAGACAAAGCACAGGTTTCTTAAACATGTCAGATGTTTAACAGCAGATGGAAAGAAGAGATAAAATGTATAGTTTAGACAAAACAAAGTCTTAGTGACAAAGAAAGAGACAAAACAATGACTACGGAATGGAAGAAAGAGCTATTACAGCCAGGCAAGGTACAACAATCTTCTAGTGTTTCAAAAAAGTTAGCACATTGAACGTTATTGTCTTGAACAACACAAACTGAGAGAAAAGACAAGCAACATGACTGTACCCTTACAGAGGAAGTATATAAACCATCAATTCAAAAATATACTGCCATGATGGCTTCAAATAAATAAAGCTACACCAGCCTACTCCTTCCTGATACAGTCTCCATCTCAGCCCCAACCCTCACTGACTGGTTTGGCCATTAAAAGGAAGGTTGCTTTGCGAACCAAACTGGATACAGCTGGAGCCAACATTGCCAGCAAAGACTAAACAGACTTGGTTTTCTTTTCAGGGAAAAAAAAAACAAAGTAAAAAAACAAACAAACAAACAAACAAAAAAACCCCAAGGGGAATCCTGTTAATGTACTGCTGAAGATGATAAAGATTGCATTGTCCCTCCATTTATATGTCTCTCCCTTCTTTTATTTATATGAATGTTTTCAGTCCATTTATCTGCTCCTTTGTCAAGTTGGGTGTAATTTTGCTAGTGATGTTTCCTTTTACAATATTTCATATTTGTCGACCACAAATGACGTTTCTGTGGAGTACCGAACTGGGCTGTCCCCATCCACCTGATACACCTTAGCGACCTGCAGGAGAAAACATGAACAGAATGTACAATCTATTGTCCACATGACATCCCAATCTGAACTCATTTCAGTACTCTATCAAACAATACCTTAAACCTGAGATCAAATCATTTACTTGAAGTACCCCTTAAAAGGTAACACTTCAATTATTTAGCAATACATGTTCAAGGTTCTCTGATGCAAGTCAAGAGAAACAAAAACATGCAGTCTTTTTCAATAACTTATTTTGAATAGGCTTTTTGTCATTTAAATGATTATTAAAAGGGACAGTTCATCCAAAATTGAAAAGTCATTAATTACTCACCCCCATTCCGTTGTTCCAAACCTGTAAGACCTTTGTTCATCTTCGGAAGACAAATTAAGGTATTTTTGAAGTCATCTGAGATGCCTGACCGCACCACAGACAGCAAACGCAACTGACACGTTCAAGGATTTAGCTCTGATTTTCACTCACAGATAGGTTTTGGGAAACTGGCAACATTTACTTTAAATCAGAGGCAAATCTGTTCTTTTCACGTGAGTGACAATCGCTCCGCTTGACTTAGCAAAGATGCAATCTGAGAGAATCGCAGACGTGACACCAACGCCCGTGAAATATCTAGACCTGTTGGCAATTAAAAATCCTACTGTGTCACATGAGTTCTGACTGAAAAATACATTGCTGATGATCTACAACCAATGAAAGAGCAAGATACAGGGCAGTAGGAAGTTTTAGGGACGAGGTATAGACTACAATATCAGCAATCCTTGTGCCGCATGTTTCCCGAAACATTTCCTCCTCAATATATATATTTAGGGTCATAAAAAGTGGGACAGAGAAAACTTTTTTCTAATTTTGGTTCTGTACTGCATTTTTTTTAAACAGAATCCGTTCATTCCATGGGCTTGAAAGTAATTAGACAAATGAAATAACTGAAAATGAAATGTTCATTTCTAATACTTGGTTGAAAACCCTTTGCTGTCAATGACAGCCTGAAGTCTTGAACTCATGGACATCACCAGATGCTGG
>JAUCMU010000097.1:6836255-6852358 GCA_032275025.1 Enteromius treurensis | reverse complement strand
GTCCATGTACTGAACTGTTATTATTCAACCATGCCAAGGTAAATTCAGTTTTCCATTCTATGGCACCTTTAAAAAAAGTTAATAGCTGCTAGAACTATTTAATGATATTTGCAATCGGATTTACATGAGATGATGACCACTGCTTAAATCCAGATTCAGTTAGACTTGCGTGTCTTTATTCTGTTGATGAATAGGTGCATTTTCACCATATGTTCTGCTGAGTTCAACGTGCAAGACGCAGCAAAAATAGGCTTAGTGCTGAAACTTTACTTGACATGCTGCTCACACGCACAGCATGAATAGTGCTTTTGTTAACATGGGCAATGAAAATCAGAACATGTACTGCTTCCATGCTACTAAACACGCTTAAACAAGTAGTATTTTAAATCCATGTCTATTTTAAAAGCCTTACAAAGAGGCAAATTATTTCCAAACACAAAAATGGATTTTTAGTGTGTTAATGAACAACCCTACAAATTATTTTAATTGAATAATATTACAGACGCCACTAATGACCTATTGACAATACTCATTGTGATTCTTGATCAAAAACATTAAAATGTCATTACCTCTCTGTGTGGGTTGGAGGAGGCAGAGATTTGGATACCTCTGATGGTCTTTTCCCTGTGCTGGGCAAGATGATATTCTCTCCCTCTGACTTTAGTTTGTCTACAAAGTCATCCACCTCCTTTCCTTTGCCAACCAGTTTAAGTGCTTTACTTGAACCACTGGACCTTTAACAGAACGGCATTGATTTACAGCCTGCTGCTGTTTTTGCTGTTATGTTTTGCTGTAGTTTATTAAGAGTATGGCAGTACCTGACAGGTACAGGGGTGGGTTTGGGTTTCTCAGGCTCGATAAGCGTGTCTGTGATGATAGCCATGTTGCTGCTGCTCATGCCCGAGCTGCCAAAACCACCGAAGCCTGGTCCCTTCTTTCCACGCTCGGCATCACGTCGTATCTGCTGAAGCTCTTTAGCCTTCCGTCTCATCTCTGCCTTAGCTTCGCGCTCCTGAGTCTGATGAACAATTAATTGAGCAGCTTAGAGTGAAGAATAGATGATCGGTAGTAAATTACATTGCAAATAAAGCCATTTATCAATAACTTATCAAGTGTTATCTGAGAGCCAGTTGTCAGCATGTTATTTATAAACTACAAACACATGGCTGGGATCAGGGATGTTTAATTATGAAGTCCACACATAGCACCTTGTTTCACACTCTAGAAACTTATTGATCCTCCTCCTTCGCATCAATGCATATACCTGAGCTCCAGCAGGCTGGAGAATTTTCTAGAATGTCATTATATGCTGTAGACTTCTGGGGAATTGCCAGATTTGTTAATTAGAAAAAGACGGCAGCATACTTATAGCCTCTGACTGAACAATAACAGTCAAAAGTGTGCATTGCTATTTTTTATGAAACGCCCTTCCTACCTCTCTGACGGCACGGAACACCTTTTCCTCATGAGAGTCCATTTCTGTAAATGTCCGGATCTGGGCCAAGTTGACATTTTCTCTATAACCGAGGGCAACGATCTCATCGAAGGCAAAGATGAGGTCAAAACAATGCTCAGAAATCTCACTCTCCTCCAGGACACGACAATATTCTGGAATCTACCACAATAGAAGGTCAGTCAGTGTCCTTTCAGAACTATTAACAGATATTTTACTTTTCTTCAATTTTTGCATCAAGAAATAATGATGTTTCTATCATACCACGCGTGAGAAGAGACGCAGCGTCTCCAGGTCCTCCAGTATGTTACTGTTCTTGGTGGTGACCAGCACCATGTACAGCTTCTCCAGAGGCTGGTAAACGTAACGTACACTCTCAGTTTCCACAAATGTATGTTGTTTCCCGGTGTTCATCAGTTTGGGGAAAGCAGCGAGCAGACCCTCGACTCGCGTCCGTGTCATCTCCACAAACTGCCGCGACACCAGGGCCTTACCCGCCTTGGTGCAGACTGCTGCTGCCAACAGCACCTGGAGAAGAGTTATTCAACAAGAATTACAAAACTGCAGAGGTAATCTTCAGAGAGGAACGTGCAGAATGCAGCACACCACTTTTGGATGTAGTGACTGAAACAGGCCACTGAGGTTCAATATTAACATTCCTTCAAAGAGCAGAACTGACACAACGTTACTTGGCCCTCATGTTTGTGGTTCTTCATTTATAATGTGTTTAATTGAGGATAAAGCTCTTCTTAACAGAGAAAGTTGTTTAGTTTTAGTTACTCAACTTTCAGAACAGCAATCTGAAGTAAATCAAAGAAACGCCTAATAAAACCGACAACCGGATTACATATCATGCAGGCTTCCCACATTTTCTGACCAATAGATTTTTCAATTAATTTCTCAGAATTAAATATGAGTGGGGAAAACCCCCTCAACATATTATATACAAGGTGTTAACTCGAGCCAAATAAATAGGTTGGTATTAAGCACTAGAAAGAAAAAAAAGTTACTGACCGCAGAAATTGCCATGACTTTTGGGTCTGGAGTTTTGAAATTACGGGTTATTTCAAGGTTTTCAAAGATCATAGAAACCCTTAACATGAAAGTATGTGACAGAATGAATGGGTCCCATTTATCATCACCAGGAAACTGATGGGATGAAGAGTTCTGTGGTCTGTTTAGCAAGATATAAACTGTTTATTGACTACGTTTTTAATAGACAGCTGGTACAAAATACTACAATGTAACCCTCTATGAGTCAAGCTAGCACCCATTACGAGACACTGAGCAAACACTTTGTACAACGTTCTTCACAACACGCATAGCAGTAAATCAGCTTCACAGAAAAATGAAAGTTTCTACATAACATCTATAAGTAGTTTATCAGTGATGACAGTGTCACTGTGATGTCCATATGGCAGAAAAGAACAGTAAAGATCATGCAATTAAGATATCAACCTAACATTTTCATAAAACAACTCCACAAAAACTCTTAAAACAATAAAAATATGATGACTCACACAGTGCGGCTTCTATCTATTTACTCTTACTTTCTGCATGAAAACCTAAGTAGCTTCTTTCTTTATGATGTGGTCAATTCTTGGGGAAATTCCAGTTACACAATTTTTACACAAAAGCTTTGAGATAATCCATCCTGTTCCAAACGGTTTGACAGAAATTAAGCAATATTTTGTCCATTTGCATCAACACACATACTACTTGCAGCTTTGCCAAATTAGGCTAAAATAATACGTTTCAATTGATCTGAATGGTTGCTGGTTTAAAGATGAATTACAGTAATATTTTTAAACATGAATTAAGCCAGCCGCTTCAAGGCTAACACAAGCTGACCACGTCAACAGATGTTACAAAAGACAAACTGGCTAGATATAGTCATTTGGCCCCACTGTTGTTAATCGCAGACTTACATAACTGATTTGTAATCACAGATACTTTTAATAAGAAGTTGATAACGAAAGGTAACTTACAGGCCTGCAGTAAAGTATTTGACACTAATGTAACGTTAGCTCACTGCTCATCATATTGACAACATCTTACCAACCAGTTAAAACAGCTCAAGAAGCGACATTATACTGACATAGAGTAAATACAACTTCTCCGTATACTAACTTTTTAAGTTTCTCTTGATTGAATGCGCACATTGAGCAATAAATCAGTCTGTGGTTCATTTGATTAGGTAGCAGCAATCTCTCATGGAAAAACCGGAACCCGTCGTCAAAATCAGTTGTTTGTACAAAAACGAATAAAGATACTCACCATTTTCAGAGTCTGGTATGTTTTCTGCGTGTAATCTTATAAACGCCGTTTGTGGGGCTGTATAAATGCTATGTGGAGAAAAATACAACTGTTATTTGTGTGCAGTACACTGCTCCGCGATTCAATATGGCAGAAGTGTAAGCCACGTCTCCAACCGGAAGCGACTCGTCAGCAGGGTAAAAGGGCAGCGCGGCATATGTGGAAGATCCAACATCAGCAGCACTGCCCAACCCTCCCAACACTGCAGCTTACTTTTCACTGTATCTATCACTATTATATTGTATTATTAGTGTAGTTTATTTGTTTTCAGGGGCAACGCACATTAATAAACATGGAAGTATAACGTTATGTGCCAGAATTTGCCAAAGAGGCTATTTATAATCTGTAGACCCTTGACAGAATGTTAAAAAGTGACCCTGAAAACAAAACAGAGCATGCTAGACATATTACAACCAACAAAAAAAGAGAGGAAAAGTATGCATTATTTATTTAAAATTTAATTTCTGCATTTTTTACTTTCCAAGTAATCATTAAAGGAGTATATATGTTATTATATTCTTTTATATTTTCCCTTCTAAAGTGGCCCGTTTCATTGTTACATAATGCATTTTGCCACTTGGTTGGTTCAGGGTCCCCCAGATTGACAACCCTTGACACTCCCCTTTTTATGTTTTTTTTTTTTTTTATCAATGCAAGCTCAAATGAATGATAAGTGGGTATAATTAAAGTTAAAACATTATTTGGAGACCTGAGTATGCGCTGTGTGGCGCTGCACGACGAGCATGAACACACTCGCAAACCAGCGTGTTCTTAGCAGACGGAAGTATCGTTCCCGTATGGGTCACGCAGAAATCGTGTCACGAGTTTGAGGTGGCAGTTGGGAATTCTCGAAACCATTCATTTAACCAAAATAACTGTGCAAATGAGTGAAAAACCTTGACGAAGCAGTTCAGGAAACAGATTGTTCCACTTTGACAGCGGAGATGTCTGAGAACGTTAGTATTTCTCAAGTAAGTGCAATACCTACTTGACTTAACGCCGCTGGCAAATAGTGCTATTTTATTGGCTCGTTGAACTGCCATTTTAAACGTTCTGTCTTTCTATTGGTGGATGGAATGAGAAATAGGCGGGCGTTGAGCCATGTGGATTCAAGGAGCGAATATGGAATTTTGATTTAGGCATTTAGGACAAAGTGAACGATTAATGTATTTGTTATTCATGTTATCTTTAAGAAATGATCCACTTTATAACGACAAGTATACCGGCGATGTAGTGATTGATTGATTGATTAAGCATAAATGAACGATTTCTTAAACAAGATTATCTCTCATATTCTTCAGTGTAACGTTAGTTACGTTAGCATGAAATTCTCTTAATGAAGGCGTCAAATAGCCAAACTAAGATTTCACATAATGTAATAAAAATTAAATTTTTATTAGAAGCATGACTTCTAGCCTTCTCTTCTCTGATATAGTGTTTTCTGAACATGAACGTCTCAAACAAAAGCAATGTTGTGAAACAACTGGTCAAACTGCATTGCATGGGGCTTTTAGTTTATCAGCACTGCCCAGAAACACTGGGTGTGGGGAACGCAAGGACACTGTATAGAAGAAAACCTCTCCACCAGTTGCTCATTCATTCAGTCATTCATTAGGCCTGGACCTGACACATCTTCTTCTGTAGTCTGAGCTGTAAAAATGTCTGCAAATAATATGGAAGGGCCATTCAAGCATATTAGAGTGAGAGTTGGATGAAACCTGTTTTGCAGTTTTGAAGAGCTGAGGTGAGCGTTATTATGAAATGTATGTTCATTCTCTTGCAGGAAGGAAATGGCAAAGTCAGTCGGGTTATTCGCATGGGAACAAGGAAGAGCCAGGTAATGTTTCTTGAGGCGTTCAGAGATGCCATTTTGTTATTTATTTATGCATGTTATTTATTTTTTTATATTATTTATGCATTTATTTTTCATCTTTCAATGAGAGAATTTTCTATATTTAATTTAAAAAATTTATTTAAATTCTAATGTGTATTGTTCGAGTAGATTATAATGCATTATAACCATTTTTTCACTTTGAAAACAACATAAACTTGTCAAAACATTTTAGATATAAAAATTACAGATTAATTTTAGTTTATATAATAAATTACCTAATAATTGCATGTAAATATTGTAATAATGTAAATAATGATGTAATAATTGGAATAATAGTAATGCTAGTTTAATAATATATGCATTTTTAATGAGACTGACAATGAGAAAATGTAGCTCTTTTTCCCATTGTGGGCCACTTGGTCGGTTGAGGGTCCCACAGTCTGTACAGATTGCCAACCCTTGACGCAGACCATTACTTTTTGATTTTCTCACTGCCAGCTCAAATGAAACAATAAATGCAATCAGTTAAGTAAAAATATATAGAATTAGATTTTCTGCTCTAGCGAACTGTTATAAAGTGAGGGTAGATAACAAAATGGAAATGGGTGTGAAACTTGTGTGCTGTCATCAGATAGAAACTGCCTCTCTGTGTCGCCATAATGATTGCTTGGAGTGAATGCTAACATTTAATCAAAAGTTATGTTAGAGAATCTTCAAATGCACGTATAAGTGAGCCACTCTCTTTATTCATGCTTTTGTATCGTATATAGCACTTTATTACATTGATGAAATGACATTTTTGTATCTTCAGTAATGAGGTTGTGTGTGTCTTTCAGCTGGCTCGCATTCAAACAGACAGTGTGGCTGGCACACTGAAAGAGCTTTATCCAGACATTCATCTGGAAATAGGTGAGGACGTTTTGCCTGTAATAATTTGCATGAATTCCCTTAACATTAATTGTATTGTATTTTTTGTGTCTTTTAATCAGACGCATAGATTTTTATCTGTAAGAGTTGTCCACACACACACACACACACACACATACACGTTTCTTGTTCTCATGCACTCAGTGGCTGTCTAAGAACAGAGAATGCTTGTGTTCTGCTGAGAATGTGTAATCTATACGGCCGCTTCACGGCTGAATCCTACTGTCTGTGTCAAAAGACATGAATGATGATGTCAGAATAGGAGCCAGTGCACAACTATTCAGCCCTTAACCTTTTTGTCTGTGTGCTCTTCAGTTGCCATGTCTACAATTGGAGACAAAATCCTTGACACTGCATTATCAAAGGTAGAATTCAATCCTTATTATGTTTCATTTCATTATGTCAGGTTTTGGGATGAAGAAAGGCCTTTGATCTTTTGTGTGCTGCCCAACATGTGCAAATCCATGATCAGCTATCAAATGTTTCATATTAACCATTTTTTCATATTAACCTGTATTTTCTTAGATTGGCGAAAAGAGTCTCTTTACCAAAGAGCTGGAGAATGCCCTCGAGAGAAATGAGTACGTTCGATAATTCAAAACTGAGCTTCTGTTAGAACACTGATGCTAAGTGTGCTCTCCTCTCAGCTTTATATGAAGTTGATTATGCTGTGAATTAGAACTGTAGAACAATATTTTTCCTCTAGTATGTGGATTGGTCACATTTTTTTCATATGTGTTCATTCATCACTAGAGTGGATGTTGTGGTGCACTCCCTGAAGGATTTACCTACCTCATTGCCCCCAGGATTCACTATTGGAGCCATTCTTCAGTAAGGATCCCAATGTTATGTTATGTTATCCTATATATTTATATTATATATATGTGTGTGTGTGTGTGTGTGTATATATATATATATATATATATGTATATGTATATATATATAATATATGGATATATGTGCGTGTGTGTAAAATAAATGCAAATAAATTATATTATAAAAAATGAATTAATCCAACTTTTTGACAGGTCGTGTTAATATCTATTTAATTAATAGTTTTATTAATTGTTTTTACATTGACATTTAGTCCTTTAGAAGATTCTTTTATCAAAAGCAGCTTACAAATGAGGAAAAATCACCAAAAGAGCATTGATAGGCAGGTCTCAGTTAGCCTAATATAGCACAAGTATTTTTTTTTAATTAAATAATAAATAACAAGAAAAGAAAAACAGTAGAAGCTATTGTTTGTTTTTTTAAGAAAACAATTCTTGATTGTGGCTAAGGATTCAGCTGCTCCGTTTGAGTTGAGCAGGGCTTTCCATTTAATCTTATTTAGTTATTTACGAATTGTACACTTATGACTTGTAATTACTAAAGGCACCTTAGCAGGTAGTTTAAAGACCAGGTTGAGCAGTAATGGATTTTTTGTGTATTGCTTTTGTGAAGGAGAGAAAATCCCCATGATGCAGTGGTGCTTCATCCAAAGAATGCTGGACTTACCCTAGACAGCTTGCCAGAGAAGAGGTGAGCTCAGTATTTTTTTAACAATCTTGTCATGCCCAATACAAGTGCCATCATCTATCTTCCAGAATTTGATTGATGACCCAATAATCAAGGGAGATGAGTGATTTTCATGGTGATAGAATTGAATTCAAAATCTTCCTTCTGCCACAGATGCCATGTTATGTAACCAAATCTGTTAGAATCATTTTGAAACCTCTTTTTTTCCCCCCACCAGTGTGATTGGCACAAGTTCACTTCGCAGAGCAGCTCAGCTGAAGAAACGTTTCCCTCAACTAGAGTTTGAAAATATTGTATCCTGCACTTTCCTTTTGCACCCGTGGATGGTTTCTAATTATTTATGGCAGAAGCTTTATCATCGATTTTGATTTACATATTTTAGGCCAGTTTACCTACAGTGTATAGCATTTTAACAGGACTAGAGTCTTCCTCCTTGACCTTACTGCTGTAGAGAGGGAACCTAAACACCCGTCTGAAGAAGCTGGATGAAAAGGACGACTATGGTGCCATCATTCTGGCCGCAGCAGGTCTTAAACGTATGGGCTGGGAAAGCAGAATCAGTCAGGTATTTTAAAAAACACAATGCACTTGCACATATTTTCTTATATACAATGACAATCAAAGAAGAAAGAAAAAAAAACCCCAGTTGATTATGAAAAAATATAAAAAGATCTGACATGATACGAGTGTACGAGTAACAAGAGTGTTATATTTTCATAGGGGAAAAACCCATGTCTACTAACCACAATTGGTGCTGAATATGGAGGCCTCTGTTGACTACAGCAGTGTTTATACATTTATTTATAATGCATTTATAGTAGCTGTTGTATAAATTGCAGATTCTGGGCCCTGAGGATTGCATGTATGCTGTTGGGCAGGTAAGTGTGCAAACATGCACAGCCATTCGTGAACTGTGAAATTGCATTGCATTTGTTTTTCATGCGCTCGATTCAGTAGCAAATATTTTTCTGTGTTTCTACCCGTCATGCTATGTACTTATTATTCTGTTCTTCGTGCGAGAAAATAAGCCCCTGCAGCTGCCAGCTCAACTGTTAATGCACAATAGAGGAAACACCTGTGTAACAAATTATGTTAACGGTTGAAAGTGCAGTTAGATGGTACACCTATATGTTGCATGCGGGTTTTACGATAGTGAATTTAAGACTTTTTTTTTTAAACCAAGTTAAGTCAATTTAGAAAATACATTGAATGGAACATAATGTGTCAATAGGGTCTCTAGTTTGAATAAACGATTTACATCTCCATTACTTTTTCATTTATTTTAACAAACTAACTAACTTAATAGTTTAAGCTTGAATTAATACCTCTGGAGAAGAGGAAACTAATTCTTTGTAAACCTTTGTAAGACCCTGTACTTGAACATAAAACAATGCTTCATTTGCGATCTGACTGCTCTGTATGCACGCATAATGTAGCATTAACCTGCAGAAGTCTGTCCTAAGTGAATGTCAGTCTGTAAATAAACAGAAATGTGTCTTATCATCAGGGAGCACTGGCAGTGGAAGTCCGAGCACAAGATAAAGACATTCTGGAAATGGTGTCTGTCTTGCACCATCCAGACACAGTGCTGCGGTGCATCTCAGAGAGAGCTTTTCTCAAGGAGCTTGTGAGTTTTCTTACAAACACACACACACACACATGAACTCAGCTCTCATTGTGTGTGGTTCATATCATCCTCAGGGCATTCTGTGTAGTCTAACAGTTTTATTGTTTTAATACCGCTCTTCATTCCCATTTTCTGCTTTCAGGAAGGAGGCTGCAGTGTGCCTGTTGCTGTGCATACAGAAGTGAAAGGGTCTATGGTAAAGAGACAAAATATAACTATATTAACAGACATTCAGCGGCGTGTTTTTATTCTACTTCACCCCATGCAAATCTGAATAGGTGTTGCTGATGTTTGTATTGCATAGACTGAGCTATATTTTTCTGGTTTCAGCTGTATTTAACTGGAGCAGTTTATAGTTTGGATGGAGCTGATTGTTTGAAGGACACTATGCAGACGGTTGTGGAACTTGATAACAAAGTAAGGATTAAGTATGCATATATAAAAGTTTGGGGTCAGTGTGATTTTTTTTATTTTATTTTATATTTTTTTCGCAAGAATTTGTGAAATTTATCTATGACCTTTTAAGACATTGTTACAATTTATATATATATTTTTCTTTCTATACACCGAAGGATCATGAAAAAAAAAAAGTTTTATGGTTTTCACAAAAATATAAAGCAGATTATCATGATGAAGCAAAATCAGCATATTGGAAAGATTTCTGAAGGATTATGTGACGCTGAAAACTGGAGTAATGATGCTGAAACCTCAACTCCTGAAATATGCAAAAATATACAAAAATATTTTTTATTGTAATTTTGAACAATATCACTGTTTTAATGTATTGTGATCAAATAAATGCAGCCTTGGTGAACATGAGGTCTCTTTAAAAAAAAAAAAAAAAAAAAAAAGAAATCTTACCAACCCCAAACTTTTGAAGAGCAATACATTTAATGGTTTTTACAGCATTATCTATAATTTACAATTATTTTAACTTTTTTTTTTTTATTCCAACCAGGTGAGCGAGAGTGCTCAGGAGTGTGTACACGTTGGAGTCACTGCTAACAACGTATCATCATCAGCCCTTGAAGCTGCAGAGAAACTGGGAATGGATCTGGCAAATGCTCTCCTTAATAAGGGGGCCAAAGACATTCTCACAACTGCCAGGAAACTAAATGATGCCTAGTTTTGGAGCCTTTAACATGCTGTTAATTTAAACAGTGCACTTAACTATATGAATCACTTAAATGCAACCTTGATTGGGTGTATGATCTATATCTAAAAACAACCAACAAATCACTTCAGACAATATACCTCAGTGCCTTAGTTTAACGATGTGGCAGCTTCGATTTTTCTCTCAACTATTGGTTAATAAACAAGACATTTCTCCTGTTGTGACTACTGCCGTCTCTGAGGCACCGAATTCTGGAGGAATTCATGCTAATGTCTTCCACTTCTTATGATGTCAGACTGCTGTCTTCATCTACAAACCACTTGAAAATGTGAGCTACCTTTTATACCTTGCCATTGTGTTTAATGTTGAATTGAATATATTTGACTTGCAACAGTTACCTCTCATGAAATAAGTTTTTTTTTTTTATATTAAGCAGTATAGCCTCAGTTTTTAAACATACAATGCATTTTTAGTAATGCAAAATATCAATGAGGTAACAAGACAGAATTTAGATTTGACAAAATGGAAAATTAAAAGGAAATTGTTTTAGTTAATTATGTTATAGTTTTGATTCCACTGTGTGCCTTTTCAAGATATTAACCAGCAAATTGTTTGATCTACAAGTGTTAATTCCTGCATTTATATTAAAGATGAAAAGTTGAGGTAATAAAGATTCTATGCCACCATAAGTTCCCTCATGTTCTAGTCATACCTCATACCACAAAAGCAAACTTTCATTACAAAAAAACCTGTTTAATGTGCAAAAAGTCTAAATACAGACCACCACAATTCATACATAGAATTAGCTCTTTTCAGAATAATTGGGTGGCCCTTAAAAGGGCCTTTGGGCGAGTTAACTCAGTTCAGCGTAGCTTTTAATACTCCTGAGACTGGGAAGAACCCTTCTTTCCCGATTTGCCGGAGCTGGCGACAGCCTGGCCAGTTTTCTTAGGCAGCAGCACGGCCTGGATGTTGGGAAGAACACCTCCCTGGGCGATGGTCACTCCACCGAGCAGTTTGTTCAGCTCCTCATCGTTACGGACGGCCAGCTGAAGATGGCGAGGGATGATACGAGTCTTCTTGTTGTCTCTCGCAGCATTTCCCGCTAACTCGAGGATCTCAGCGGTGAGGTACTCAAGAACTGCAGCTAGGTAGACGGGAGCACCAGCACCTACTCTCTCGGCGTAGTTGCCTTTGCGCAGGAGACGATGCACACGGCCGACTGGGAACTGCAAACCAGCGCGGGAACTGCGAGTCTTAGCCTTAGCGCGGGCTTTTCCTCCGGTTTTACCTCTTCCAGACATGTTGTTCGAGAAACTTCTTTCCTCAGAGTGTAGAAGAAATCAGTAAATCGATCTGTACAGTTGCTGCAGTATTTAAGGACTGACTGAACTGCGGCTGTATGATCCCGCCCATGGTTATGATTGGATACGCGCAGCGAAGCACGGCCCTGATTGGCTGTTAGAGCCCACCCTAGAGCGAATGTATACTCCTATTGGCTTGAACATGTTGTGCATAAACAGCGCATACTAACGAACCAATCCGAGAACATCTAAATGTGCGAGATCTGATTGATTCGTACGCTTCGTCTGTGACGCCAGTGGTCTCTTGCTATGTCAATCAAATTCGGGCGGTAAATTCAAACCAATTGTACACATTCCCTCTGAATTTTAACACGAATTCGGCGCACAGGAAGTGAGAGTTACGTTACCCCTGTATTTCTGTTGTTTGGGGTGATACTTATACATAATGTTCAAGCCCGGTTTTAGACAGGTTCTTACAACAAATCAGGATTAGACCATAGTTCAGTTAGAACACGCGAACTCAGTATTTTCTTTTGAATAAACATCATCATAAAAGTAGATCTTACAACAAAGGCACTGATGTGTTTTAAGATCAATCAGTTAAAGTTTCTTTAAATTAAAACTGCTCATATTTAACTTTTAACTTAAGCTTAAGCCTTGTCAGTGAAACCAGCGGATGGTTTTAGAGTGCTTGAGGAAAAAAGAAAAAGAGGAATGGATTTTCAAAAATAATTTATTCCGAATAAATTAAACATCAAATTAACCACAATTATATAAAGCTCCGAATACCTAAGAAGGTCCACTGCCTTCTTTTTAGATTGTTCGCTGTTATATCATTCTGGTCATATCATTTTCAGGTTTATGCTCCATGAGTTACACTAACTTTAGCAAACAAGCGCTTTGTAAATTGATTCATGTACTGCTAGTCAACCTTTTATAGATAAAATGTGTTTTCATGTAGGATCTGGACTTGTTTATTTATTTATTTCTAATATTTGATGGAACCAAATGCTGATCGTATGGGATGGGGGAGGGACACGGCAAAACAGATCTCTTAAAGTTCGCCCAAAATGAGATTTTTGTTCATTTACCCACTCTGAAGGTTAACGTTGTCTTAATGACTTTCTGTCGTGCAATACTAACAGATTTGACGCAGATAAACAGCTCGGTTACCAGTGCATGATGATTAGGTAAACCGAAGTGAATGATGCTTTTTTGTGAACTATACCTTTAACGCGAGTTACTAGTTTATCAGAAAAAATATTAACATTTTCTGCTCGATACTATCATAAAAGCCATATATGGAATTACCAAGAAAAGTAAAGCACGTGCGGATGCCCGTTCCTCTGAATAACTTTATTGCAACTAACTTAACTGAAGAAAGAGGAAACGGGCTCGTGTGTTTCTGGGGGTAACGCTAGTTTTGTCCAAGGAGCCATCTCTGAAAGAAAAATTAGATAAAGTGTTTAAACATATTTACCTTTCATAGTAACGCTATCCCCTGAGGTTTGTTTTCACGTGGACCCTGAGAATAGCACTTTTCTCCGACGCGGATTCAGACTGGTGTTGCTCAAGAGGTTGTAGATTTACAATAATTCGTGGAATAATTTATAAATATACACAAATGCATGTTTGTCCTGTAGTGTGTCCCTTTTGTCATAGGAAGGGTTTATACTTTACAAAAAAAAAAAAAAACGAACGCAATTTAGTGAGATATGCCTAACTTACAGTAAATTAACGTTTCTCAAACGAATAGAAACATCATTATAAAAGATTATTAAGCCACAATGAAAGTCAAACGTACCACTATTTGAAAACAGGGCTTAACGTCCCTTGATCTAAATGCTATAGCAACAGCAAAACGAGAACAAAGCTCACAGCATGTCTTAGCATATTACACTCTGGAAATACTCCTCTAATGAGCTCAGGGGGAAATAAATCAGTGCTGATAACAGTAAACGATACACAAACATAAAAACGATAGAAAAAGAGCTCCCCAGCATTGTAAACAATCAGGTTAAGATCCAAAGTGCAACTGATGAAATAAAACTAATAAGAAAAACAACACATAGCGACAAAGTTGGAGGCAATGTTAGTCATTGGTCTATGTCGCCCCCTTGTGCTCAATAACCGAGTGACACCCGTCCATTTTGAGTTTCTCAAGTTTGTTCGAGCCACAAAAGCAGCCTTTTATCCGCTTGATCATATTTTATTTCTAAATAGTTAAATCCTTTCCACATTTATTTTGGCGTTTTTCATCCTGAATAGCTTAATTATAGATGAATGATGCTGTTTCAGTCAAAAAAGAAACACCCCAAAACAAGGCTGGCTTCCTGGGTACAAGGTGGTCTTTAGTATTACGTTACCCCGTTGAATTGGAGACAATCAGTATATAACACAAATAACAAGTTCTGGAGATATTTGTAGCCAATTCCACGCTCGTTTGACTGGTGCCCGCACCGTGTCTTTCTTAGTCGTCCATCCTCGCTATTTGTCCTTTAGTTATCTGTAGTGCTGGACCCTCCGTTGGCTGTGCTGGATTTGCCCTTTGTCTTGGACGAGCGGAACGAAAAGCGTTTGATGAGGCGACGGGAGAAGCTTCCAGACTTTTTACGGCTGGTGGAGGAGCAGGAGGCTGTGGGGGAGTCATTGTCCAGGTTTGAGACGTCCTCGTGGGACTGACTGAAACTGGGGTCTTTCTCTCTGCGTTTCCTGCGAAATAGTAGCTTGGTGCCACTGCGGAGGAATCCCACTGAAACAGAACATTCATGCGCATAAATGAAACCATAAAAAGGCACTTTATGATGAATCCACCAAAAAATACGTTCCACACCTTTGTGGTCTTTGAGGCTACGCGTTTCCAGCGCTCCGGTTGATCCTGTTTCTGACTCCACATCATCCACGGATGGTCGCTCGGACACATCGGATGGCGTAGTCTCATCTCCTTCTTGATGTGCAGATGCTCCGTGGTGGTTCGGGGCTCCGCTGGGAGAATGCACCCCCTTCAGGGCTGCGTCCATTGATGCAGCGTAGCCCATTGATAAGGCTGAGTCATCTTCAGTAATGGGGACCTGAGGGAAGGACAGAAAATATGTTTTAATGCAGCGTTCCGCATGTACATGTGCTGCAGGCACAGCAGAGGAAGACAAAATGTTGGCTGTGTGTTTGCAGAAGCGGCTCGGCTCTCAGCCCTTCTGTAAACCCTGTCAGGTCAGACACTGAATTTGAAACAGGATCAGTATGCTCTGATGGTTTTTGAGATGTGATGTGAGAGGACTGAGCTTGCAAACTCATAGATTACAATATTTAAAAGAAACACTGGTAAAACAGCCTAAAAGAGGCAATTATTTTACATTTCCAAGCCAGCAAGTGTCTTGAGTGTTACATCAAGATTATGTGATGGAAAAAGATGACTAAACAAATAAATTACCCTGGGGAAGTTCTTAAGAGACTGTTCTCGTGATTTTCCCTAGATGCCTGCCTCACTGTATCCAAGATGTTTTTATGATGCTGATTTGAAATATCTGTATACTTGATGTTCGGGCTCTGACCTTTGACACCCCAGATATGATGAGAGTGCTGCGTTTAGTAGGCGTCTTCTTGGGTACCTTACTGGCCGACTCGGTTAGCTGCCGAATGGCCGTTTCTGCTACAGGATCCAGCCCATTAGGGAGAGTGCCTTCTGGTTGGAAATAGAACACAAACACAACAGGAAAACAAACTTTCTAGTTATTCATTCAAATTATACTGCACACAAAAAAAATCTATTAATAAATAATATTAACAAAATGTATTTTAATATGAACAAAAATCTGTTTATATTAAATAATTATATATAATATATAAAACAATATACATAATTTATAATACATCTGTGGTAATTTTGGGAACTAATAACTTTAAATTTAGAACATATACACATTTCAATTTTAAAGACTCTTAAAACTTTTTAAATTGTAACAATTATGAAGTTATAAATTTGGAGTCTAAGATTTATTAATGTTTTT
>JAUCMU010000097.1:6803006-6819110 GCA_032275025.1 Enteromius treurensis | reverse complement strand
CTAAGCTACATACCTTCTATGTTCATATCAGAGAACAATTTAAAATATTCTCTCAATGCATTCTATGGCACCTTTAAATAAAAAATAAAAAAAATGTATTATAAAATGCACCTACATTTTGGTATTTTTTTGTTGAATAAAATCCCCCAATATATTTCCCAATATATTTTATCATTGAGGATTTATTTTAAAAAGTCTTAAAAAATCTTGTCTCATTTTCGTGAACCCAGTGTCTCGTCTTGTCGGATAAGTGTCTCGTCACACCCCTAATAAGTACTAAGTCAATATATTAATAATAGGCATGCTAGTAAGCAACTATAGTTAATACTGAGAATTTGTCCCTTTACCGAAGTTTGTAACTTTATTTTAGGGTCTCTAGTTGCTAATTAGCATGCATATTACTAGACCTTTAGCCATTTATTACTAGTGATTAAGCTTATTCTATATGACCTAATTCTACATCCCTAATCCTACTCAATAGCTTAACTTAACAACAACCCTACTAACTACCCATAAGCAGCAAATTAGGAATTTACCGAAGGAAATATAAGGGTGAATAAGTGTTCCCTATTCTAAAGTGTTACCCTAAAGGGTTACCTAATAATTTGGTATTTAACAACATTAATTATTAGAGCAATAAGCACAAATGAGAGACTTTAACTCTCTCTTCTCCTTCGCTCTCCAACCTGAGAGGTGGTCGCCATGGCTAGGGCTGAAACCATGGTGTTTGTTGTCATGTTGCTGTGTCAACAGATGGCTTCAGTGCTTCAGAGGGGCAGAGCAAAAGTTGCTCAGTCTCTTTTGCTCCTGATCTGATCTCGTGCATACACACAAAAAAAAAAACACCTAGCAAGCACCGGAACAACCCCTCTGGCAGGTTTTTCAAGTCAGAAGAACTTGATATGAGTGGATTGGGGTGTCCGTGACCTGGCACGCTGAAAGAGCAAATATCCGGTCTGCTTGGAGACAAGATTCTAGATCACAGCTTCCAAAATGGGAACTTTTCCCCAAAGCCCAATCTAACACAGGAATATTTAACTAGCACACGGAGGTCACCTCTACGGGAGAGTCACATGACAAACATTTCACGGCACTATAAAAGAAGATCCGATTATTGCAGATTAAATTGATATGCCTAGTTGCTTTTCTTGCTAATCAAAGTCCAATCATCCAGAAGGTCTTTAAATTCAGAGTTGTTCCATTTCCTGTCCACTTTTCATTGGAGCTGGTTAACTGTCTCCCCTCTGTAAGCCAACCCTTTCTCTTCCTGCTTCACAATCACAGATGTTAAAACTATCAGATGAACAGAGAAACATAAAATGGTTTCCTTTCATAAAAAGTAAAATCATTCAAATGGAAAAGGGCAAATGACTGTCTTTTCGAAGCAGCGCGGCTTTGAAACTCTTCTTTTACGGTCTACTGCTTTGTATAAGTGAAAGAAAATTTACAGGAGTTGAACTGAACTCATCAGTGTGCTACTGTGTGAAAGGTTTTGAGAGATGAACAGATATTTAAAACAGACGTAATTTGGAAACAGATTTTGGAAAGACGTCCGCAAATATTCGGTATTACAAGGGATAAGGTCACAAATTTTGCAAGTGAAAGTAGTGTAGTAATGCAAGAAGCATTCGGTTGGAAATAGAGGTACATTTTTGCGAAAGACTTCCAAATCTGTGTAAGGACATGTTTCACCCTTACATGAAATTCCAGACTGCACAGATTCCTATTAAAATTACTGGATTTAGGCCATGATTTTATGCTGAACAACGGTAAATGTGACCACACCTAGAGTATCAAGAATCTATGATGTAGTCTGATGAACTTTGGGAAGAACTGTATGACAAAAACACTATACACTCCTTTTTTTTAATTAGCTGGATTCACACAACCACACACAACACACTAATATAACCTGTATGTCTACATGCATACCTGAAACTATCATCCCACACTTATAACCTGTATGTTTACAGTAATGAAACTATAATTCCCGGAGCGTTTATAATGGTGGCTGCACCTTCCATACCATCATCGTGAACATTTTCAAATGCATAAACTTAAAAATCAATGCTAGTCATAACTTAAGTCACAAAAATTTGTGTGAATTTATATCTAAACACCACACACAGAGACACATTGCATCAACTCCTGTGACTCACTCTCACATGGGGATTCTTAACGGTAAAGACATTCATTACAGGAAAAGACCCTATACTTCAGGACTCCCTGATATACAGTCTGCAGAATCGTAGCACTTTGCACCGTTAAGTTGCTTTTTGGATCAGCTGACCGCATAACAATCAGGGCTGCAGTTATGGCACACGGCCAAAACGCACTTAAATTAAACAGCTAACTAATAAATGGCTATTTATTAGCCTCGGCCTCCTCTCTTTTCTCAGAGCAGCCAACTTACTGTGAAGAAATGTAAGATAAAGGGACAGCAATTGCATAACTGAATTCTGTAGCCTTCCCTTCCCCCCGCTTTGACAACCTGAGAAAATAACTAGGTTGCTGAACTGGCACAACTATCGGCGGGAGACCTCGGTAAGGAAATGAGATGGAAGGATTTTCTCTTCCCTCCCGACTTTCTCAGGTGTTGGAGCAAAGTTCACTGTATTGAAGTTTAAATCCCTGAAAGGCTCGCATTTGCTCTAAAACCCAACCTGAACTGCCTGCTGGGTGAAAATGCCATTTCTACATTCTGCTCATATCTCATCAGACTAAATACGCAGATAGTCATCACTGAAACGGCGAGTGCTCTGATGAACTGATCTTCAAAGACTTCAAGTAAAAGCATTTTTTTCATGATTGAGCCTGTCCTCACTGAGAAAGGTGTCTAGAGAGGGGATGGATGGTTGGACATCGTTCATTTTTTTTTTTAATACACCTACCGGGCAGACTGAGCTTTGATACAGACACAGATCAAATACAGTTAAATATAGAAGTGGAGACCTTTACACAACTCACCAGTCCTCAATCACACTCTTAACCAGACGAAGAGCTACAGAGGGAACCGGTTGTAAAGAGACCTTTAACCCAGTTGTGTGATCTGTGTGTTTTTTTCCTAGGATTTGAGTATTGTACATGTCTAAGATTAATTGTGGAACTGCAGAGTATCTGACTGGCCATGAAATAACGAGCTGATCACAAAAAATGATAAACATAAATACGCAGTACTATAAATAATCAATTAAGTAATGTAACAAATAAAATCTGTTTGATATTTTTGAGGGCACCGTTCTGTTTTCAGGATGTTTAACAGTGTTTAATGTCACTTGATCTGTTTAATTGTCTTTGCAGAATAATATATTAAAATAAAACCTTGCTGACCTGGTAGTGTATATTGTGGAAAGTATTTGGACAGTCTTTTTCTTGTACAATAGACTTAAGAAATTAATTCCATACATTAATATCCACAGGGTATTTTGTTGATGGATCACTTCATTTGCTCAGTCAGAGAGAAGCTCTAAGTGTTAATGTCAGCAATATAGATAAGAAAACGCATACAGCTAATGCATGTGAGAATAACAGACATGGGACGGTTACCGGAAAAAGTAATCTGTCAATTTAACATGTGAAGGTGTGACTCTTAAATATAAAACCAGTGCACGTAGGCAATAAGAGTGTCACATTTTCAGCAAAATCCTGGCATTTAAGACAGCCATTAAAAAAATACCCTCATTTACACTGATTAGCTAAGGAAAAATAAGTGCAAATTTAGTTGCATGAGAGAAACCCCAGAGGAGCCAGTAGACTGAGTCCTGTCATGTGTAATACTCACTGCAGAGCAGATTTTCTGTGAGGAGAGGAAGTGTGTGGTTGTTACACAAGAACCTGAATCCCCTGACACTCTTACACCCACACATTCACTAACAAGTAGCCAGGCCATGATATTATGCCCACACACACTCCAATAGCCTAAAAATACTCTTACGCATGTATAAGCATGCATGGAGCAATGAAAACACATGTGCATATGTATATACAAACCCTCCTACATATGTTTCTACGCCATATTGTCTCACAACAAATAGAATTTTGCTCCAGATCGTACTCACCCCTTGCCTACAGGCCTGTTCATTAAGTGCCCGGACCCAGGCTCTCTGCCAGTGCTCTCTGAATGACTTGAACGCGAAAAGCGAGGACAAAAGACCTTTGACACCCGCCTCGGTGTCACTGCCTGCTCCATCTCGCCCCAGCCTTAGCTTTAGGAGGGAACCCCATACGCCGCCCGTCAGTGTCTGGTGGGTGAGACTCAAGGGCAGCTGCCACGGGGTCTCCCTCTTGCCCTGGACCCTCGTGCACCAACTAGGGTGAAGCCACGCCAGTGAGAACTGAACGAGCCAGGCTAATACGACCAGCAGCGAGGCGCAGAAGAGCGCCACCTGAGCCAGCCAGCTCGCGTCCTGAAAAGTCGTCATCTCCCTAATCATTGGTCACTTAAGTCTCATGTTTAGGAAGGGTTAAAAATCTTGACTCACGAAGGTTGGAACTCTGGGGAAAGGGAGAGAGAGACAGAGAGTAAGTTGAGTGGAAAAAGACAGGATGATGGGATATACAGTCATGCAGCAAAGACTAAAGTTGTTAACAGCATCTTAAAAGAACAGTGAGATCTTAAACAGACAGTTCACTCAAAAATGAAAATTCTGCCGTCATTTACTCAACTTCATGTTGTTCCGAACGCACAAAGGGGCTTTTAAAAATACAAAGTGCGAGGCAATAAAAACACATGGTCCAGTGATGCATTTTTATAATGCCAACATACATGAGATACTGGAAAAGACACAAGACATGGGCATGTCCATTTAGCATGTTAATACAGTGAAAACACAGTGTTTGTCAGCAGCCCCTGAGATCATTTTTCGTTTACAAAAATACTTGTTAGACAGCATGTTTGGGAGTTTGTTATGGCAGGCATGGTTCAAGCAGTGACACAGAGCAGTGGAAAGAAAGTTACATTTTTTTTAACTTGAGCACCTCTTGCTATTGTCAAATATGTGCATCTAGTGCATGATTAAATAAAAAAACAAATGAAAAAACAGTGAAGTTGAATGCAAAAAAACGTTTCTCTGTGTGATTGGTCCCTTCTTTGATTGATTCTGCTCTGTTCTCTTTTTAAGGAAAAAAAGAAAGTAATGTTTGGAACAATATAACTGTAACTTTTAACAGAAGGACAAATTCATGAAAATCAGCTCTGGTTTCTTTTATATATTTACATAAATATTATATTCTTGACTAATGTTTTCCTACCAAAGAATTCAGAAGTAAGGTGATCTTACCTAAAAACATATGGTATTTACAACACCACACTTATTGCTGCTGTATTTGTTTATGTTTTTGTAAAATAGTAATAAACGTATGTAAATGTATGTACACACACACATTTGACAGTGGTCTAATTTTATTGCACAATAATGACTGTAGTTACTATACTGTAACCAAACTAAAGTTACCATAGTAACCATTTTGCAAAGGTTGCAAAGACGTGTTCTTATCAAAGAGATTTACAATGTTTCGTGTTTGCCACCTGTGCTTAAAAGTTTAAGCAGTTAAGCAAACCGACTAAGCATTTCGGCGAAAGTGTGACATTCAATGCCTGTCCTGAAACCGGAGAAGAGCACAACTTCTTCCAGAAAACTCAGATCGCTTGCAGAGTCCAGTCCTGTGTGAAGCCGGTCTCATACAAGCCCGTTCCGATTCTGTCACAGACAGTCCAGGGTGTTCTGGGTCAGCACAGCACTGCAACGTCAAAATAGCTCATCATGACCCATCTAGCGATTCATTTCAATTCCCTTCTTCTTGACAGCTAATCTAAACTTGTATTCAGTAATGGTGTTCATATCAAATTAGGCATGTTTACGTCCCCCTCACCGGTCACCAAAGCCTAGTGAGATGCCTACCTAGACAGCATTTTTGGGCAACTGACTCAGATCAGTCAGTTCAGTTGACTCGGGACGAGCCTACGATGAATAAAAATACTGGACGCGCATATATGACGCCGAATGTATATCCAGTAACGTTAGCCTATTTAAAAAAAAACAGAAAGGAAATATTACCGATCAGATGAGAAACACCGTCTTTGGACGCTGACTAGCTACAGATCACCAGCTCAATGGCTACATCATGTCTTCGTAATTTCAGCACCAGTCTTCAGGTCCGGGCATCTTCTACGATCAAACCCGAGTTGATCGGTACATGGCCTGCGTTTCGTGAATCTTTAGCGTGCTACGTAAAACCACACATTTATAATACCCTGCGCTGTCAACTCAAGAGAAAATGTGCCCCCTCCCACCGTCGGTGTCGGATGGTCTGTAATGGTAATGCGCAGGAACAGAACAGTCGAGCTGTCAAATTGTGTAGCAACGCAAACACACACCGCGTATTTAAAGAGACACGCACACCGCTTGAGCTGCCCCGGAACTGCGCACGCGCGCATTCCTAATAATGTTCATGAAGATTTACGTTATGCCATAAACGTAAGAATGCTATGTTCCCTTTGTCATTACTTTGAAGATACACGTATTCACTTATTTTATGTTTTGACCTGATTTTTAGCTAAATTTTATATTAGCCAACTTCTGTATTAGCCACAATTATTTGGTATATAGATACAAATTTGTATTCTTAAATTGAAATTCAGCTTGTAATAATCTATATTTAGTACTTAGGGTTAGAGCTGGTTAAAAATTGTTATTTTTTATAAAATACTTAAATAACTACAAACTTAATATAATATATACATATTTAATAATATAAAATTGCTTTAATATGCTTTCATTTATGTTTAGTATAATGTGTTAATTTTCATGTATTGTAACCATGGGGTTAGGGTTATTCTTAAGCATTGTCTTAATGCATTGTCACTGTTCACTAAAAGCATAGGGTTATTATATGATATTATAACAGAGTGTGCGTAACCTTTGATGTCATATCCCCATTCCAAGGTCTTGTCTGAGTTCTTGTCCAAATTAAATGTTTTTCATGTTTGTTTTACAATACAATAAATGCTTAACTAAATATAAGATTACAGCATTGCATTTTGTCAGCCTTTATTAAAATATATGGCTATATTAAACAGAGTATTTTTAAAAATACATAGACCTAAGGCTGTTTTTGATATTATTTGGTTTTTCTAAAAATGTCACACAATATAATTTTTAATTTAAGCGACAGAATCAGAATGTTACTACGCTGAAAATGGGACCTGCCTTGTATATATAACCATGTTGATACCAACATCTAAAAAACTTTTATTTTGAATTCATGGGGACTTTAACGTACTGTTCATTTTGTTTCCGGTTGTGTTACGTTTGCAAAGGTTCGACCGAAACCAAAATGATAACAAATATACTTACCTATATAATACCTATTTCTAAATAAAAGACCTACCGGATCACTAGCATGTGTTTAGCGGTATTGCACTTCGACGCTGTTAATGTCGTACCAACAGCTTATAAAAGTACAATTAGCAAGTTGTTTTAATGTAAACAGTGGGCGGGCGGATTATATTGACGGAAGTAGACGTGGATTTTGTGATGAGATCAGAGTCAAACCTATACAGTAAACTGAAATATCCATTACATTTTGACGTCAGAGAAGCTTACGAGTAACTAGTACCTCATAACCTGAACCGGTGCTTATTTGGGCAGGATTCTTTTTTATTGCTTGACTGTAATTTACCAGATATTTAGAAAATCTAGCTGTCATCATAAAGCCAATGAACTGCCGTTCATTGATTCAGTGCTTTTGTATTCTGTCGTCATTTATGCGCGCGACTTCATTTAGCGATGTTTACATCTGAAATGGAATCTGTTTTTTTTGTAAGCCTTGCAGAAACGTGTTAAGCCAATGACAGCTTTACTATGGATATGCAACATAAAAGTTTTGAATGTTGCTGACAGGAATCGAACGCTGTTTTCAACTAGATTTATCGATATATAACCAATATATAGCAGCGTAGATACATACATATTATATTTTTATGTTTGTTAGTTCATGGAGAAGATGTCTCCAATTCCTATTCTTCCTCTTATCATCAACTGTTGTATGTCTGCACTTGGGTGCGTTGCAACAATCAAACTGATTCCTGCTTTTAAGGATCATTTCATATCTGCCAGACTCTATGGCATGGACCTAAATAAAACCATAAAGAAAGAGGTGTAAGTGATTGATTTTTACTTCAAATGTATGCATTTTAATTTGATGCCTGGGACCTGAATTTAACTTCTTTTTTCCCCTTATTAACCAGGCCTGAGTCTCAAGGTGTAATCAGTGGCACAGTCTTCCTCATCATTCTCTTCCTCTTCATCCCTGTCCCCTTCCTTCAGTGCTTTATGGGAGAGCAGTGTCAACGGTTCCCTCACAATGAGGTTAGATAATCACCTCTTAATTATAAAATAATAAACACATTTTAAGAATTCACCACTTCCAAACTGTTTGGTTTCAGTTGTGTTTTTTATTTATTTTTTAAAAATGAAATTAAAGTGTCATTTAATTAAAAGTGACAGTTACAATGTTACAAAAATATGTCATAATGATTTCTAAAGGAACATTTGACATTCGAGACTGTCTGATCACAGGAATAAATTATATTTCACCATATATTAATACAGAAAATATTCATATTCTATTAAAACAATTGATATTTCAGAACAATTAGAACATTCAGAAAATTTATTTTGAACAGGAGTGTATGTTTTTAGACAAAAACTAATTTGCGCCATAGCTTTCAATCACCTTTATAACTGAGAAGCTCATAGTCATAAATATGGCATCTGTGCATATGTCAATGTAGTTTGTGCAGCTGATTGGTGCTTTGTTGGCCATCTGCTGCATGATATTCCTGGGCTTTGCTGATGATGTTCTGAATCTGCGTTGGAGACACAAGCTGCTGCTGCCCACTATGGCCTCCCTGCCTCTACTCATGGTCTACTTCACTAACTTTGGCAACACTCTCATCGTCGTGCCCAAACCTTTCCGTGTCCTGTTGGGGATGCATCTGGACTTGGGTGAGTTTGACTTTCTGTTTAAATGTCTGGCGCTCCAGATTTGATTTAATTGCCCTCTTGTTTGATATGTATGATTGTTGACATTCTCAGCTATTTTTTTATACGTGTTCCAGGCATTCTGTATTATGTATATATGGGAATGCTGGCTGTATTCTGCACAAATGCCATCAACATCTTGGCTGGTATCAATGGCATTGAGTCTGGGCAAGCTCTCTTCATATCTGGCTCCATCATCCTCTTTAATATACTGGAACTCAATGGTGAGGGGAGGGTTTCTGTTCAACCTGTTTAATCAAATTTTCCTCCTGCTTTCCACATGCATAGTTTATACTATTTAAATATTCACTACTATTCAAAAGTTTAAAAAAAATTGAATGTGTTTGAAACAATCGGTTCAGTTAAAAACAGTAAAACAGTACTATTGTGAGACAACAGTTTTTTTGTGTGTGTTTTTTATATATATATATACACACACTCTTAGAAGCCATTACTCCAGTCCTCAGCCTCTCTAACACTGCTTGATTTTTTTTTATTTGAATAATAAATATTATTATTTTATTTGAATAATATTGATCTTTGATTAATTTTTCTCTTTCAGGAGACTACAGGGATGACCATGTTTTCTCTTTGTACTTCATGATTCCCTTTTTCTTCACTACGTTAGCCCTCTTCTACCACAACTGGTTAGTTAAATATATTGCTGTTTGATCATCTTTACTTGCTTTCATTTAAGACAGCGCATTAAAATGATGAACTGAAGTTTGACAAGAAGCACAGATAATAATCGTAACCTGAACCTATGATAAATCTTTAAATATCTTTTATCAGTTACCCTTCCTCTGTGTTTGTTGGAGACACTTTCTGTTACTTTGCCGGAATGACGTTTGCAGTGGTTGGGATACTCGGCCACTTCAGTAAGACCATGCTGCTTTTCTTCATTCCCCAAGTCATCAACTTCATTTACTCTCTGCCTCAGCTGTTTCACATTATTCCCTGTCCCAGACATCGCCTGCCTAGGTGGGTGATTAACATTGTAAAATCAAGCTATAAAATTCCTTTTTACTTACAGTAGATTTCATGACAGTCATTGGAAGTTATTTGAATATATGAGCATTTGAAGTGTTAAAGTAACTTTTTCCCTCTTGATTTATTTGTATGCAAAATGCACACATGCTTATGATTTCAACAGCGTTCCCTAAACATTTACACCATAGATAAGGGTTAATAAAATGGCTGTGAGGGCTTGACCTGTGAAACTGATTAATGCAGGTTACAATCTGACACGGGAAAGCTTGGCATGAGCTACTCCAAGTTCAAACAGAAGGACCTGGGCAAATTAGGGCAACTTATTCTGAAGGTAAATACGCAGGTTTAGGAACGTTTGTTTAAAAAGAATGTTATTTTTGCAACAAAAGATGGTATTCCATGTGTCTTTTAATGTGATTTCCTCTTTTATCCTGCAGGTGGCAGAAACATTATGGCTTCTGGATGTGCGTCGAGGGCAGGAAGGAGATGATGAGTTTATTGAGTGTAACAACATGACCCTTATCAACCTGGCACTAAAAGTACTGGGACCTACCCATGAGAGAAACCTGACTGCAGTCATGCTGTTATTACAGGTGAATTCATTGAAATTATTACAGAGTTGACATGCAATGTGGTTATTTCAATTTAAAGACATTTGAGACTGTAAAGAAGGTTGTGATATTTGGCATTACAGCCTTATTAATGTATGAGAAGTACATCTTTCTGGTCATTATCAAAAGGCTCCCTAGCCCTAGTGTTGTTTTAAAAAAAGTTTTTTTAGTTGAATCTTCTTCAGGGTTTCAATTTTTCCAGTTTTAAGGATAATTATTTATACATATATATATAAAAAACAAAAAACAAAACAAAACAAAAAAACATATATATATATGTTTTTCTCTCTCTCATAAAATACTTTATTCTAATTAAAATGACCATGACATTTTAATATTTGATTAATTTACATGACATTTACAGGTGTAGAAATCACATTTTCAAAATGAGGCTACCTTCTTTATGCAGGTTTTTTAAAGACTGTGTACATTTTTCAAAGGAAACTGATGGTTTTGGAGGTTTAAAATAATATTATATTTCTTTCTCAGGTCTTGGGAAGTGCCGTGGCATTTGGAATCCGGTATCATCTTGTGCGTCTGTTCTACGATGTCTAAGCCGCTCAAACTCCTGAGAGACTTTACAAGCTGCTGCTTTCATTTAAAGAAAAAAAAAAAAACTGAAACAACTTATTATTGTAAGAATGATTACTTTACTGCCTGTCCTCTATAAAGCATGGAATCTTGATACTACACACTGTATTCCAGCTTCTCTGTCTATGTATCTGCATGAGATGGGACAGTGTACACACATGCCCTGATAATGAACAATGTCTGATATCCAGTTATTTTGTTTAACCAGAAAAGAGGGTTCTATGTTGAAAGATTATGTGAAACAGTTACATTCAGCAATATTTATGGAGTTTGTGAAATTTTGAGGAAAATTTCTGAAAGATTACTTGATATATGCAGTTGTATTTTTTGTCAAATATAATTTAATATTATGCCTTTAACTAATTTAAATAAACCAGTGTGACAATGGGCCACACTAGCTCCCGGGAATGGAAAAAGTGCTTTTTATTGGTAGTGTTTTAAAGATCAATTATGGTATATTTTATATTGTTATATTTATAATGTACTCATGCAATATTCAGACCAAAATCACAAATTAGACTACTATATATATTTTTATATTTATATAAATATATATTACTACTATACACTACAGAACTTGTAGTGTTTTAATAAGAACAAGAAATTATTATTATTATTTACATTGTACTAAAATTATAGCAAATTGTTACATTACCTGGAAAATAATTACTTAATATCACGGTTTATAACGTTACTCTCTCGCGCAAGCTTTCCTTTGTATTTGAAAAAGATGTTTCGCTTTCTTGAGATTTATTAGTATATAGCACAATAATCTAAGTACAGTTCCGAAGAAGATTTGTTTAAAATGGAGCACGTTAGTTAATTTTTTTTTAGGATTGTGAGACAGGCATTACCGCCGCTGAATACAAAGTGCACATCGAGCTGCGGAACATTTGAAAGAGTTCAGGTGTCGGGGGGAATGATAATTGTGATGTACTGCTATGCTGCAATTTAATTGGCTGAGATTCGAGCGCGACGCCGCAAAGATGAATTCTGATTGGTTTGGTTATTTCGTTGGGAAAAAAGTGAGGAAATGATTGAAGTAGTTGCAAAAGGTGAGTTATCTTTCAGCCTTTTTAAACTATTCCGGACGCATTCCGTCGCGATATGTCCTTGAATGAAAACCCATTTATTTATTCTCAACCGAAGCTTTTAAAAAAACACCAGGCAATAAAATGGAGGCAGAATATTAACTTGCCTTTTTGTTTTGCTAACCAGCTATGTGTCACACTAGGTAACAACTTCGTCTGTGATTTATTAAAACTACTAGCAGTACATTTGGTAATTAAGGAGTTTTAATATGTTGAGGGTAATCGTTTTGGCCCAGTACATATTGTGAATGTGGTTGTTTATCGCCTTAAAAAACTAACTGGCAGCTATGGACAGATCGCTCCAGCTGCGGTGTGCAGAACAAACTTAGATATCGCATGTGACTTTAGCATGTGTTTTAGAAGACGGGAGGACCACACATTGTGCATTACATTCAGAGCTGCAGGATGCCTCAGTCGGGTAAACGCGCCCTGCGCAGAGAGGAGCTGCGACTGGAGCTGGCGTGTGAGTGGGGCTCGTGTCAGGAGACGTTTGACAGGATGCAGGAGTTTTGCCAGCACGTGGAGAAACATTATAAAGCCATCGTGGACAGTGAGACAGACTTACCAGGTGAAAGTGTCAGTGTTGATGGAAGTGTCTTGTAATGGAAGTATTTATTTACTTGCCTATCTCTCTTCTTAAAGGAATAGTTCACTCAAAACATTCTCATAATTTCTTCAACATCATATTGTTCCAGCTTTCTTTTAATGGAACACAATAGGAATGTTTTAAAGAATATCTGTTGCATGCATTGAAAATGAAAGGTGACTATAGATGTACATTGATATCATATGGTGGAATGACTGCTGAGGTTGTACTAGTAACGCAGAACTTGTTTTATTTCTTCATCTATTGTACATTGCGCCAACAGTTACTGGCACATTTTCATGCGCTGTGTGTCTGTCTGTTTTAATGTTAGACCAGTGGAGGATTGTTGAGTGTTGACCTTTGTCAATAATCTGGTCAATAATCAATACTTGGCTTGCCTGCATGTTTTACAGAAGAGGAGCATAACTGTCTGTGGAGAGACTGTGGCTTTTGCTCAGTGGAAGGAAATGCAGAGATTCTTAGACACCTGTTCTTCCATTGCTACCACACCAAGTTGAAGCAATGGGGTCTTGCTATACTCAAGGGCCACAGTGACATGGGTGCCTGTTCAGTCGGCCTCCATAACCGCAACATTGTGCCTGAGGTCCAAGAGAACTTCCTTTGTCTTTGGGAGCACTGTGAGGTATGGACGCAAACCCAAGTGCTTTCTTTTTTCAGTGATTATATGTTAATGTTTCTGGCTTGTCAAATCAGGTTTAGTACGTTTTTGAAGAATAAATAACAGAGTTTTTATTGTAGTATATGTATTATGTTTGGCAGTGCTTTAAAAAAATCAAAGTGCTCAGCTGATAAGCATGTTTTGTATTCAGATGTCTATGGATAATCCAGAGTGGTTCTACAGACATGTGGAGATGCATGCCCATTGTCTCGAGGCTAATGAAGAGAATGTTTTGTTCTGTGGCTGGAAAGGTAAGAAACAACTTCAAGGCCCGTCCATTGTTCACAATAATATTTGAAATTGATCCTACGCTTTTTCTAGTTATTTGCAATTTAAGGGAGGGTAACGCTTTATTTTGATAGTCCACTTTATGCATTCTACTAACACTAAGTAACTGCAACTACATGTCCACTAGCAGTCAATAGAGTATTAGTAGACTGTCTGCTAATCTTCTAACTCTTTATTTTGATGGGTCCACAACACACTGACTGTGAGAAACTTTGCAAGTATATGTCAACTTATTCTATTAACCTTAAACCTATCTTCATAGTGTACTCTGAAGGTTAGTAGGCATGTAGTTGCAAATGAATTAATTAGTTGACATGTAGTCGGAAAATTACTTGCAGTAAGTAGGAAGTGGACTAACAAAATAATGGTTAAACTAATGGAGATGCATTAGTGGGAAGGATTTAAAAAAAAAAATCTAGTTAGAGCTAAGCATAAATATAAAAATGTGTTCGTTATAATATGACTTTTCCAGGTTCAAAGATTTAAAAATTGGCTACCTTTTCACTGGGAACCCCCTACTTTTCCAAAAAATAAAGTAAAATAAATAATAATAATAAAATCTACAGCTTTTTAATGTTTTAAAAGTAGATGCAGCAAGTCAGGTATAAAAAAAAAAAAAAAAAAAAAAAAAAAAAAATAATAAAGGATAGAATAATCAGTTATTATACTTCACAATGTGCAGATTGCTACCTTGTTAAAAATGAAAAGTATTTAAATATTTCTGTGTTTTGTCTATTCTGTACCATATTTGAACTACCTAATAAGAGTGAATCTCATGGCAGAAGATATTAAGCATCATAGTTGTATTAATATATTCCTGAAAGTTTTCTTTGCTCAATGACTTTTAAAGATCTGCTATTTTTTTTTTAGAACTTAACTTTTCATTCTTATTTCTAGACTGTGAGGCCTCTTTCAAGGGAAGGTTTAAATTGCGAGAGCACATGCGTAGCCACACACAGGAAAAGCTGGTGGCATGTCCGACCTGTGGAGGAATGTTTGCCAACAACACAAAGTTCTTTGACCACATTCGACGGCAAACCTCCATAGAAGGTGGCGTCAGCGTTAACAGCTATAATGGAATCTGCAAACCTTCTGTTTTAAATGAATTTGACACTTTAACATCTTTTTTTGAACATGGCAAAAAATAATTAGATTTATTAGAATGGCTCATTGCACCCTTTTGTTTGTGTGTGATTTATGTCTGTAGGTCAAAGATTTCAGTGTTCTCACTGCTCTAAACGTTTTGCCACTGAGAGGCTGCTGAGAGACCACATGAGGAACCATGGTATGGGTCTTTTTGTATGTTGAATGTCATAACGGTTGTACTTTGTTCTGCTGTATTGAACCTCACAGGCCTTCATTGCCTAATGATGTTCTTCTCTCTTCTCTGATCAAAGTCAACCATTATAAATGTCCGCTTTGTGATATGACCTGTCCATCACCGTCCTCGCTGAGAAACCACATCAAATTTCGCCATTCCAACGAGAAGCCTTACAGCTGTGACTACTGCGAGTACAGGTGAGGTCACTTCATTACCGAAGGTCGTAATCCCTGCATATTTCTCATGTTTTAAAGTCTGCCATTTAAGACCTGTTTGTCAGAACATGATCTGTCAGTGTGTTTGTGTTTGTCTGGTTTTCAGCTGTAAAAACCTGATAGACCTGCGGAAGCATTTAGACACTCACAGCAGTGAGCCAGCGTATCGATGTGACTTCGCCGATTGTGACTACTCCACTCGATCGCTTTACTCAATCAAGAACCATTACAAACGTGTTCATGAGGTGAGCCAGTCAGAAAATCACAGCTACGTTCATTTCTACATATTAGGAGCCAATAAGAAGAAAACATCAACATAAAACGATAAAATACCATCTTTTGTGTTATTGTGTTATCTTACCGCAGAATAAAAGTACAGTAAGGGCAATAAGTATCGGATCTCCCTGTGATTTTTGTATCATGGAGGGGTCAACAATTTTCAGCATAAGTGCATTTCCACTGTAACAGAATCTAAAAAGAAAAATCCAGAAATCACAGTGTATGATTTTTTTTTTTTTTTAACAATTTATTTGTGAATTACTGTGTCAAATAATAATTTGATCACTTGCTTATCAGCCGTATTTCTGAACCCCAAAGACCTGTTATTTTGCTTTAAATAGTCCAGCTACATTCTGCTCATGATTCTAAATTAGTAGCACCTGTTTGAGGTTGTTAGCTGTCATAAAGA
>JAUCMU010000097.1:6778765-6789601 GCA_032275025.1 Enteromius treurensis | reverse complement strand
TATATTGAGGGTATGACAACAGCAACAGTGTTTGTACTCGCCATGGATGATGTAGGGTGCGTTTGAACGTGAGTTACCCCGTCGGTCCATCCATTCGTCTGTCTGTCTGTCTGTCCTTCTATCTATCTATCTATCTATCTATCTGTCTATCTGTCTGTCTGTCTGTCTGTCCTTGTATCCATCTGTCTGTCTATCCATCTACCTACCTACCTACCTACCTATCTATCTATCTATCTATCTATCTATCCATCCGTCCGTCTGTCTGTCTGTCTGTCTGTCTGTCCATGTATCCATCTATCTATCTATCCATCCATCCATCCGTCCGTCCGTCCGTCCGTCCGTCTATCTATCTATCTATCTATCTATCTATCTATCTATATATCTATATTTCTTTCCCTCTTCATCCCCAACAATTGATTAGCCTAACGTAGAAGAAATGAATATTATATTGAGGGTATGACAACAGCAACAGTGTGTGTACTCGCCATGGATGATGTAGGGCGTCGTTTGAACGCGAGTTACCCCGTTGGTTTCACCGAGAATAACCCGAGCACTGCAGCATCAGCACCAGCAGCAGCCGATGCGCAGGTGCCGCCTTTAAAGAGACCGCGCACTCAATTCTCCCGCGCTGCTGGATAGGCTGTAATTTCCCTTTGTTTAAGTTTTCCGTCTCCATCTTCTCCATCCCCACCCGTTTCTTTGCTTTCCCCCCAAAGCAGTCTCGCAGGCAGGGGGTTCTAAAAATAGATTTAACATACGTTTTGATCCTCCTGCCCCACTAAAATTCAAAAATATCCCTGTTGCTGGAGATCACGAAAACAGACTAGCTCTTCTATCGCAATGGTGTCAAAAAAGGTTTGCTTTAACATGCGCGAAACATTTTTTAGGATATCTATATATGGACATATTGAGATCTCAGAGCAGGCTATAAAGACACAGTTGCACCTGGTTGAATTTTCTCTTGGATCATGGGAAAACTGAGATCCCAACCTGTCCCGTGACCATGAGATGGCATCAGGCCAGCTCTGCCTTCACTTTCCTGCAGAGGGTTTTGTAATGTAATCCACCACACTACAGCCCAGTAAGCCGTGGCTTGCGCATCTGCCATCACAAATAAACAACACATTTTTAGCCTAAGAACAATTGCTTTCTGAAATGAAACTAGCTGCACTGGAATAAATAAAAAGCCGGTCTTTTGGACTTCCGCACTGTAAAAAATAGCAGCAGGCTAATTAAATTAATTAATGTTGGTAACAGTGAGTTGCCCTGGTGCACGATATTTTAATTTAATTTTAAAATACTGTAAAAAAAAAAAAAAAAAAAAAAAAAACCGAAAAAAAGTAGGCCTGATATAATCAGATAATATGTTAAGTTAATTTAGATAATTGGTATAGCCTACTTTATTGTTTTCTGCAATGATATTCTTAATCAGTAGACTTATTGAATTTATGAATACTTTTATTTACGGCGGAAAAGGGGCATATAAAAAATATATTTATATGTTTTATAAATATCTTTTATACATTTTTAGATTTATATTAAAGATTTATAATAAAAAATGCCTATTCCATTCCATTCTTTGTGTGTGTGTGTGTTTTATAGTGTTTGTTTATTGTTTATTTCATTATTTTAGTTTCTTGTTTTGTGTTTGCGTGGTAGCTTAACATTCGCTAATCTTATTTGTTGACTATAGAGATTTCAGTAGGCTACATTTCTAGCAAGCACAGCTGCCAGAATAAACCAAAACATCCAAAGCAACATAGGCTACAGCGCAGAATCTTTCTGTTATTTTTAAAATGTAGCCCCCAAACACAAGCAAACGTCAAATATATCACTGCTACTTTAATCGTCCTTCAGTGAGTAACACGGGCTTATGTCGGACGAGAGCAGTTACGCCCAGTGCCACAGACCGCCGGGCGTGCCAGGGCTCCTCTGTCCACTGCGCGCTACATCACACTGCGCTGCAGCATCCGGAGGACCGGGCAGGATGAGCACAACTCCTCTCCACACAGCTCCTTACGCATACTGGATGAATGCGCAATGATCGACTCACGGTTTGCCCTTCCGTCAGCTGTCCGACATGAAACTCCTGGTTTAACACGGATGCTGCATCTTTTTAATTATGCATAACTGTTATGTTTGTTTTGGACAGGGATCGTCACGGTGTATTTTCAAGGAACGCTATGAATGTGACGCGTAGCGGCTTTCTGAAGGAGAAGAGCATCCTCTCCGTCACCGGTGAGCGGGATCGGGCGTATAACGGAGCATCTTTTTTCTCAGCTGGACTATAGTGCGGGGCCGCTCCTGTTGCTGAAGCCTGTGTGTGTATATATCATGCTCTTGGGCTGAAAGAAATGAATTGGATATTTTTATAAGTAAACACGCTGCCAGAGAGATTCAACCTGTCAAAAAAGTAAGTATCAGCAACACTTATAGACCAGTAACCAGTATAAATACACTAGCCTGTGGTTTGCATGCGTGTGATGTCACTGACAGGGCATGTGATGCATGTTATTCTAAACTCTGACTCAGATCCCCATAAAAAAATAAAAATAAAAAAGCACGTGTAATGCATGTGAAAGGTTACATTTTCAGCTCCAGTCTTCTATACATTTCTTTAATTGTGTAAATGCTGTTGCCTCATAATTGCTCATTGTGTATTCCGTCTAATATCTGTGCTGGGAAGTGGAGTAAGTGAAGGGATACAATGACCTTTCTCTTCCTGTAGATCATAGAACAGCCAGACTGCGTTTTAAACGGTTTTCATTACTGGTTCTCAACCCTTAGTACTGCACATTTAGTGTATTTTTCTCATTTAAGACAGCTATTTGAAATCATCAGTTCATTAGCAAAAGCTCTGATACCTAAATTGGGTGTGTCAGATAAGGGAGACATTAAAAATGTGTCATTATGAGGCATTTCAGAACCAGAATTGAAATCCACTGCTCAAAAACATAGCCTTTCTTTGACTGATTAGAAAAGAACACAGTATATTTATTAACTGTGGCCAATAGAGCTATATGTGACCAAATCAGTAATATTTTCATATCATATCATATCACTTTAAAGAAATGTATATCTCATACTGTTGCCTGGTTTAAGAGGTGTTTTGGGCAGTTTGGCCAAACTAGGAGACCATCTTAAACCAGTTATGACCAGCAGGTCAGCTTAAAATTTTAAAATACAGTTTTCAGGACAACTCTCTTGAAGATGAATCACTTGAATATAAATGGGGCCATTGAGGATTAAGTGCAGGTCCATCAATCACATTGTTCACCCAGAATGATGGATTGGATGAATTTACAGTTTTGTTCCATGAGAATTTTTTGGTCCCGCTGTTGGTGCACTGTTGTGACATGAATCATAATGGACAATAAACTGAGTACTTCTTAATGGAACATACCAAATTGACATACAAGCACTTTAACCATATAAATTGCTAGCTGGCAACAGTGAAAACATTACTTCTTTAGAGAGGCAGGGTTCTATCAAGTGCAGCACCCGGAACTGGTTTAGAAGCTTCTGCAGCCTAAGTGCATTCTCATTGACGTGAAATACAATAACTCATATGGATCCCACATTCGCATTGCTGTCAGTACTGTTAGTACCCCTGTAGCACAGTGCAATGTTTTCCAGCGTCAGTGTCATTGAATCTGAGTGGTGATTTTAAATTAAATGCTGATTTTCTTGCAGAAACACATTTGTTCACTGCATTCTGTGTAATGCAGTTCTTGTGCACTGTAGACTAATCAAGTTACTACTGCACTCTTAAAAAAAATGTTTTGGCATGTTTAAGAACCTTAAACATTTATAGAACCTTTCCATTGCACACAAATCAGTTTTTAAGACAAAGACAAGGTTCTTAAGACTATAACAATGTTCTTTACTGTGAGAAAACTGTTTCTTTTGAGATGTAATTTACTATATTGATGTACACTGTGTGTTTGTGTGTGTGGCATTTTCGTATTTTATGTTATTCAGAAAGTTCATGTGAATCAGCACTATACTGTTGTCAGGCTGTAATCGGATCCTTACTCCTCGCAACATTTCTGGAATTACAACCTCAGACTTCCCACATCCAGCAAGAAAATGTAAAAAAAACAACTAAGTCAAAATTGAATAGTAATAATTCTATGAAAAGCATATTAGATTATCTAAATAAAAAATAGTACATACTGTACTCAGCAACGCTCTGCATTTCTATTGAAATATACAAAATACTAAAATAGAGATGCTCGACCCAGTGGTCAGCTTTACCCTTGTCAGCTTTTTTGTTGAGAGCTTCCCCCGCAAAAGGGAAAAAAGGTTTCCATTAAAGCTTCAAACACTGGCATCAAATTCCATAGGCTGCAAGGGTAATTACTCTTCTAACTCAAACTGTCTCCAAGTGGACAATTCTAACGTCTGAGCAGATGCTTCCTCTGTTTTATGCTCAAAATAACATCTTTCTAGATGGTCTGGGGGTTATATTTTAGGTGTCTTAACTTAAAACACTTAATTAAAACAGAATGTCTGTTTCCATCCAAGAGGCAAAATAATGTAGCTTGTTTTCTGTTCCTCCTTCTCTCTGAGCTCCAGCTCAAGCTCACATATGTATCAGAGACTCAAATAAGAGCGTGAAACTACACACCACTCATCAAAGATATATTCTCCCCTGTATGTGTGAACAGATTGCATTTTTGGTAGATTTGATTGCAGATAGTAGTTTTGTGATTAAATATATTCCTATGCTTCTGTGCAAATGTTCCATTATTACACATTATAACTATTTTCTCATTTTCTTTCATTGCGTCTTCCAACCAGGCTCTTGGTATGGCTGCGAGGTCCTTAGAGCCGGGGTCTGTTTCCATTCCCATGGAGGAGACCAAGTGTGCAGGAGGTGCCCCTCCAGATGCTGCCATGCTGACCCACCTGAAGAAGGTGGAGAACCATATCACAGAGGCACAGAGGTTTTCTCACCTGCCTCTGCGTTCAGCAGTGGACTTGGAGTTTACAGAGCTCTCCTACACCATCCGTGAGGGCCCCTGTTGGAGAAGGCGAGGTAAAACAGGAATTCTTATGTTTATGAAGCTTGAGCTTGAACTCGGAAGCAAAAGTGAAAACAAATGATTTTTTCCTTCTTCTGTAAATGTGATTGGTGATTTACAGGTGATAGAAAGCCTATGACCTGTAGGAGACAGTATCATTGTTTTCAAAACAAAATGTTTTGCCGACAAGTAAAGCAGTGTTCCTGTTGGGCAGTTATATAGGCCTAGCTATGCTTGTGTACTTGAGTTAGCAGGTTGGATTTTTTGTTTTTATAAGATTTTTTTTCTGATTAAAGAAATTTCACTCTACATTGATTCAGATGTGGATGAATGAATACACTTTGATGTGTGTACACACTGCTACAGCTGTGTATGAACACGACCATGCTGTTTTGTGATGTTGGGTAGGAGTGTTAAAGCCACTTCACTAATTGATAAAGATCAATTGTCTTTTGCTGCACATCAGAAATTAGTTTTTTCTTGTGATGGATGAATAAGGGAATTTTGTTCTTGTTTCCGCTCCTGTTTAAAGTCCTGTAAAACAGGAAGCCAGGGCTGAATAATATCGTATTCATAATCATAATTTTCATAATTTTGTTAATAACAATGGAAATACACTTCTGAGCTATTTTACTGATAAGAATTTGATCATGACTGTCGCAAAGTCATTTTTCCCCCAAAACATGTTCAGTTGTTTGAGTTCTATTGTTTTTGAACATTCATAAAAGCTCTTTATTACACAGATATTACAAACTAGTCAGTGTACTCAATAGGTTGCTTCAGTTATTGCATGTATAACATAAGACTAAACAACAATAATGAAACTATGCATTGACTAGAAGTTTACTCATAATACTTAACCCCTTACACTCAGCGGCCATTTTGGGGAATTCCCCCTGCATTTGGCCTACCAAATTAAAAAGCTTCCCATACCCACATGCAGAGGTGTATATACAAAAGATTGGTATCATTTTAAAGGAAACCTTTTGAAATTACATAAAACACTGTTGAAATTGATTAAAATTATTGTATATATTGTCAATGTTATAATAAAGACAAACAAAAAGAGGCGCTTTTTTATGTTTTTGTTCATAGTGATTTATATCTGCATAAAATCGAGATTCTAAGCTTTCAAATGGAGCTTTCTATTGGTGCATGCAAAGGGTTATAAATTCAAGGCACAACTTGAATGTAACTTTAGACCCGCCGCTGAGTTTAACAGGTTAAGTACTTTTAAAAGCAAGTACTTCTATACTTTCACTTAAATAAAAATTGTTGTTGACAAATTTTACTTGTAATGCAGTAATATTTGACCAGTAGTATCTATACTTTCACTCAAATAATGGATTTGTGTACTTTTTCCACCTCTGGCAACAAATCAAACATAAGAAACTATACTGAAAATGCTTGAGTATGAAATTGTCTGTTGCTAAATCATTATAATGTGAGAAATCCAGATGTGGTTAGTTAAAATATATTACAAAGCTCTCTCGGATACTCAAGTCTGATTGGTCGATCGCTGCTCTCAGGTGTCATATCGCTGTTGTCCATGGTGATGCCAGCTCATCTGGCTAATAAAACCGTGCTATTATTTCACACCACACTCTTTGTTTCATACATAAGCTATTCTTGCGTCATTTCAGTTAACCTGACATTAATTACTTATTCTTGTCTCGTTTCAAATATTTAAAACAAAATAAGATATTTTTGATGAAACCTGTGACCTTTCTGACCCTCCATAGACAGACAGCAACGCAACTGACATATTCAAGGCAGGAATAGTAAGGACATTGTTAAACCAAAATCAGTGGTTCAATCGTAATGTTATAAAGCTATGATGATACTATTTGTAAACAAAGAAACTAAAATAAGAATAATAAAAATTCATAGGAATAATACAGACTTTTTCCAACAATTTCTTCTCTTCCTTCTCTCTCTTCAATACAGAAGACAGAAATGTACCACGATGCATTAAGCGATGCATTTCTTACATTGCACACACACAAACAGTATTCTTGTAGCTTCATAGCATCACAGTTGAACCACTGATGACACATGGACTATTTTAATGATATCTACTTCTTACAACTGTTTTTCTAAAGGAAGCTTTTATATAATTTACAGGTAAGGTTATAAAATCTTTTTAACTCATTTAATATTTTATACTTTCTTTTTTATTTGCTTGGTAAGTTGGCGCTTCAGTGTCAAAATGACCCTGCTGGGGATTATTTTGCAATATTGAACAGATAGCTATACCTAATTCCTTATCGCTCCGAACTCACGACACACAAACACACATATGTACGCACAAGTACACACGGGCGTAATACTATTAGCCCCTCACACACTCCATCCTGTGTCCTGGACTGCAGAGTGCTGTTCTCAGCAGACTTAAGATATAGTAAATAATTCACTTCCCCAGACGGCATGTTACTCAGCTGTCTGCTGCCCAGCCTAGCTAAACCTGCCCAGGATGAAATCAGCCCAAACGCATACGCTAACACACACTTTATTGATGAGGATCAATCTTCCTCTGCACCGCCCATTTTTTTTTTTCTCCCCCTCTGGTCCCAGTGATTCATTGTACATAGTGTTTTTTTTTCTCTCTGCAGCACAGGTTGGCTTTTAATGGCCGTGTAACGCTGGATAGGTTTTTCTGTGTAGCACATGAGATAAGATAAGAGAGAGAACTGGCTATCAGCAGTAGTATATCTATTAATGTCATACAAATGCTTAGTTGACACACTTTGGGAAGCCACACGGAGAGCTATGCAGAATTTTAACAAAACTAAAGACCAGTTGAGGATTTTTTTTTTGTGCTTAAATGCTCAATGGTGTTATATTATCATAGTGGTATCTCTCATTGTTTCTCTGTTGAACTTCCTTTACATAACTCTTTTATTTTATCATTGCAATCTATTTTTAAAGGCTCATGGAACAGTACATGCCAGAGAAATTTCTTAATGTCTGCGCCTTGTCTGTCCGTGTATTTTATCAAGCGAGCAGCATGGAGAAGCTGGTGCAGTGCTGTGTTAATACTGGTGAATGATAGCTCTTGCATGCACAGCAGTTCCTATAGCTTCATGTCCACCAGCATGCTGAGCTCAACCCACACATACACGGCACAAACCAAGCACACACACAAGATGATAAAGTCTCGCAGGTGCACATGTGTGCCCTTGCTAAATGGAAGAAGGTGAATCATGCAGCGGTGATCTCTATGACACCGATAACAGGCCACTCCTGAGAAGCATATATACGTGTCGTGAATGGTGTACTTCCTTATATGGTTCCTGAGTTAGCACCTCACACATTAGTATGCCATTCATTTATTATTACCTCATACTTTATACAGTCCCTCTGTTGTTCCATCTGTTGGGAAACAAGCTCTTTCATGTGCAATTTATGTATTAGCGGTTATAGATGTATGATTTCAGTCTGAGACCAGTATAAACTAGCCTGAACCGGCGCGGATATTTATGTGAACTCAATTATATTCGCTGGGTGATCCAGATTTACCATGTTGTTTTCCTCTCAGTTTCATGGCTCTGCAGACTATAGGCATGTGGGAGATTTTATTGTGAAGGACGTATTGTTCCTCTCTAAGTACTGCTCTAAGTTCTGCATGATAATGTATGTGAGTACAGGCAGAGCAGATAGATTAATAGTGATATTTAAGCTGATGGTTTCGTTTTTGATGGATGAATACAAGCTGTGTTTGGCTTTCATGCCATTTAACCTTCCTCCTTAGATGTCATACTGCCACTTCGTTCTCTCTCTCCCAGCCTCGCATCATCTTTATTGATCTGTCTCTGTTGTTTTTGCTTTTCTGTATTACCTTTGGCCCCTCTCTCTCCACTTTGTCTCTCCCTCCAGACGCCTGTTCACCTGTCACATTTTATTTGATCTATCTTCCTGCAATTTCTTATCCCTTGTTCTGTTCCTCCTCTCTCACTGCTTTTGGAATGTGTTGAGTCATAAACATTCTGCATTTTGGATGGTTGCCTTGTCCTGAACCTTTGGGAAGTAGCATACATGGCTTGCACAGATGTTATGCAATACAAGTTACGGGTAATGCAGAGGGCTGCTAACAATCTGCTATGTGACTATTATGCTTGTGAACACTGATCTCCAGAGAAACTGTCCCTGTACTTTAATACACTCTTGTAGGGCACCAGATATTTTATTCAATTTGAGATCAATGCAACTGTTTTACACATGTAACACTTTTAGACTTTTTACTTGTTTGTTCTAATGCAGAATATGTGATTTTACACTTTTTGTGGCTTGAGGGTGTAAATTGTACTAGTGTATTCTATCACTGTTCAGTTAATTCAGTGTTTCAGTTATAACCACACATAGCCTGCGGTTTGTACAGCAATGCTACATCTTTCATAACATCACAGACAATTTGTTATAAAGTAATTAAAAGTGCACTGCGCTTTTGTCATGCATTTTGTGTTACACTGACAATTGTCTCATACTGCCACTTCAAGCAGATGGGCAATTTGCAATGTAGCTATTTAGTACCCATGAGCCCCAGAGAGTCTTATAATCCACCCATGCTTAACAGTTTAATAAATGATTAATTTATTCAGTGAGCAAATGTGCCTGATAATAGGAAGGTTCCCAAAATAATGTTGTATATGTGGTCATGTGATTTCAATGTGGCAGCCTACAGGTTAATTAAACAAGGCCCGCACATGACATGTGGAGTAATAAAACAAGATATCTGGGCCACAAATCAATAATTAATTCTTTGTTTCCTTGTGTTAGGCAACCTTTTGCTTTGTTGTAGTAATTTGTTCCCTTGTTTTAGGGTAAATCAATTTAACCAATAGTTATACTGGGACATGTATAACATGCATGGCTAAGATTTACCTAAAATTATACTACTAATTTTGGGCCACGATATTTGTTTTTTTTCTGAACACCATGTGTGGGGCCCCATAGCAACCTGCTCCATGTAGAATTGTATATTTAAAAAAAAAAACCAATTGATATCACTGTAATTTAGGTTCCAATTCTTGCTATTAACAAACCATTAAATACATGTTTGCCTCAATAAACTCATAATTTGCAGCGTATTAATAATTAGCAATGTAGTTTTTAAGTTTACATATTGGGTAGGATTAGAGATTTAGAATATGGTCTTGTAGAATAATAAACAAAGCCATGTTAATAATAGGCATGCTAATATGCGACTGGTTAATAGTGAGAATTGGTCTCTATACTTAAGTGTTAGCAAACCTTTTTAATTGGAGAAAAAATTATGATTTTTATAGATGATTGTAAAAAGCTTTAGATTTTAATTAATTATAAATACTTTTACTATTATCTTCTTTCAGAAACCCATTTAATACTCTGTAAATTTGTACGTTTCTAACACAAAACCATATTGCTACCAGACTGATGGCTGTTTTCTTCCTTATCAGCACATAACCACAAACAGCGTGGATGCATCTATTGATTAAATGCGCTTAAGCTTTCCAAGAGCACTCTCAGACTGATCCCAGGTCAGCTCATACTATAGCGCAGACCTATGTAAGAGATCTCACACAGTGCTGTTTGTTTTTAACTCATGCCATAGATGGAGAAATGGATGAATAAGTAGACTGATGCTCGGGTTACACATCCTCAGCATGAAGCAAAATCTAAAGATGAATTATTGGTTACAGGATGCAGGGCATATCAAATTCAAATTCAAATTTTATTTGTCACGTTCATATACTTACACGGTACGACATGAAGTGAAATGTATTGCACAACTGCCCCAACAAATTGACACATTAAAAAAACAGTTAAGTAA
>JAUCMU010000097.1:6752602-6765316 GCA_032275025.1 Enteromius treurensis | reverse complement strand
TATTTTTCAACAGGACAATGACCCCAAACACACCTCCAGGCTGTGTAAGGGCTATTTGACCAAGAAGGAGAGTGATGAAGAGCTGCGGCAAATGGCCTGGCCTCCGCAGTCACCGGACCTGAACCCAATCGAGATGGTTTGGGGTGAGCTGGACCGCGGAGTGAAGGCAAAGGGGCCAACAAGTGCTAAACACCTCTGGGAACTCCTTCAAGACTTTTGGAAAACCATTTCAGGCAACTACCTCTTGAAGCTCATTGAAAGAATGCCAAAAATGTGCAAAGCAGTAATCAGAGCAAAGGGTGGCTATTTTGAATAAAATAAAACATAAAAGATGTTTTGAGTTATTGCATTGAATGAGAAGTGTGTCCAAACTTTTGGCCTGTACTGTGCATGTGTGTGTATATATATTAGTTCTTCCATACTTCCAATCTCTGAGACTAATCCAGAACACGGCAGTAAGAGTAGTCTTATGAGCCGTAAACACGTCACACTTCTTTCATCAGTTTGCACTGGCTACCAATACCTGTCACATAAATTCATGGCATTGAGGTTTGCCTCCAAAACTACCACTGGTTCTGCACCTCTTTAAATTCACTATGTGCCCTTCAAAAGCTGGCATTCTGCTAGTGAACGGCACCTTATTGTGCCATCACAACAAATCACATTATACTGGTGGTGGAATAACCTGTCCAACTCAATCTGACCAGAGGAGCCTTTCAGCCATCTTCAAGTAATGGACAAAGAAACATCTCTTCCATACATACTTGACCCTCTCTCTATTCCACGGGCCACAGCTCTGCACTGTTTAGCTCAAACCAGCTCCAAATCAGTCCTGCTTGCAGGTTTCTAGTTATCCTATTGATTGATTTGCTGGATCAGGTGTGTTGACTGGGTTGGAGCAAAACTGTGCAGAGGTGTGGCCCACCAGGAATTGATTTTGAGACAAATGCTCGATTCTGTTTCTGATATCCAACACTTGCTACACTCTTAAAAATTAATGTTCTTTACTGGCATCAGTTGTCATATGAAGAACCTTGAACATGGATGGAACCTTTCAAATGCAGAAAAGGTTCTTTATATTCAAAAAAGGTTATTTCAATTTTTTTAATGTTCTCCAAAATGTCTTTTTTTTTAGAAACTCAAAAAGGTTGTTTTGGGAACCAAAATTGGTTCTGCTATGGCATCACTGCAAAAACAGCTGTGATCAAAGTAAATTACACAATCAAAGTTCCATGAGTGAAAAATAATCATGTAGAAACCAAAGCAAACTGTAAATGTAAATTCAGTGTCTTCCTGTTGACGTGGATAGTTCTTCGCCAGAATAAGCTACAAAATGGGTCATGCATTATGCTTGTAGTCAAAAGTCAGGCTAACTAGGAATGACTCCCATTCAAATGGCATCCATTTTATAAAGCAGTATGTTGAATAGCAGCATTTAAAAACCATTGTTAACTTTGAGGAAATGATTAGCTAGCCTTATTACTCTCTATGCTGTACACTTTATGACTGAAGAGGCGGTCAGGGTCTACTGAAATCATGCTGGTGCCCAGTCATCATTGCTTGCTAAAGGAAATTGGAGGGATAAGATAGGGTTGGTGGACAACATAATGGATAACGCTATCGTTTATACTGGTGCAGAGATATAAAATGATCTTTGGATTAAAGCTCTCTGCCCTGTCACATGTCTAGAATAATGTCAACTGAAAAGGCACTTGACAGAGCACAGCTACACAGATAAACACTACTAATCCGTGCAAATAATATCAGTTTGTCATCTCTACTGACTACAATCAAATCTCTGTTTTATTTCTTAATGAAACCTACCTGAGCATTCACGCTTTCACTCCCTTCAGATCGGTGTGTGTTCTGGCAGAAAGATCAGCTTGATGGATATAAATTATTAACCTGACGCTCCACCCTTCCTCTCAGGTAAAAGGAAAAAAGTGTTTATGCTATACACAACCATAGGAAAAATATTTATAAGCTTAGAGATAAGTTCAGCAGATTTTCTGTAGCTTTCAGTTATGTTTTATTTATTAATTTCAGACGTGTCTCCTACCATTAAATGAAAAAATAAACACAAACAAAGGACTTGAGGGACAGTAAATGAGGTCAGTAAGAAAAGCTCTTAATTTCTAAATTCTTTCAAATTCTTAGTAGCCTTTATTGAACAATCTTGTGCCAATCCATCAGAGTTATTACGATGTGCTTAATGGACACAGCAATGCAGCCCTTCTAACGCCAAGAATTGAGTATGCCAGCATCACATCAGCCAAAACTACCTAATCAGTAATGCAAAGGAGAATTGCCAAATATGTCTAAAACAAAGAATGTTGTACAGAAATGAAATAAAAATAAAGAATGGTTAAAAGGTTTGTTTAGCACTGAGCGTGTCTGAAAACACCTCTGGGTGTCACTGCAGAATTACTTTTACAGTAATGGCAGGTCAAAAGTGAATTTAACGCAGTGAAAATAGTGTGAGTAGTTTTCAGAAGACTTGAATAATAATGACTAATAATATATATTCTTAAACATCCAACACAAAGATGCAATGAGTACAAACATTAAAAGAAAAAATGCATACCAGATGTATGAGTTCAAAGCAAACATGTTTTCAGAAACAGCAGTACATTTTGAGCATACAAGTGTCTTAAGGAAGTTACTTGAAATAGTTTTATAACAAGAAGGTGTTCTTCCTGGCTCTTTTTATTTATTATACATAATTGCAGCTTTGGACAGTTAACTGTGGTTAATGTTCAGACTGCCCTCTATCTGTGTAGCCATGAAAATTCACAACTTTTTACCATATGGGCAAAAAACAAAACAAAGCACTAACAAGCATGCCAGATCCTTCCAGTCTTCTCATCTGTTTTCAATCACTGGACTTTTAATCATACTCACCTGTCAAAGCTTACCTCGTTATGAGCTATATTTAAACACCACATGCCCACACTCTATTCACACTCTAGTCTATTCACAACTGTATCCAGTGAGTAAAAGTCTCACCTGCTGTATTTAATTGCTGTTACCATAACCTGTGAAATAGAAAGATGATTCTTTTCAGTTAAGTTGCAGATCTCCTTACTTTGTGTTTGGTTCTTGCTTCTGATGTTTGTCATCAAGACTGTGTCTGTACCTCATCCTGTGTGACAGAAGTCCAGAGCACGATGGATTCAGACGGAGCTGCTTCATCCAGTCCTCCTGATGCTAATGATGAACTAGTTCAACAACATCAACGAACACTTATCCCACCAACATGCTCACCTCTTTCTAGCACTTTTCCACCTGTGTACGCCAGTCCCAGTGTCAACCCACCACCATATTCAGGCTCAAACGAGGATTGCAGCTTGCTTCTCCTGTGCTCTCTCATTTTTGAGATGTAACACAGTTTAAGTCTGGTATTCAACTTTTTTTTTTTCTTTAGTCTTTAACCTCATTTGACCAACTGTTTCCTCTTGAAACATTCAGATGTGATATTCATAATGTTAAGAATGAGGAAAAATATGCAGTGTCCATTTAAAAGAGCCCAATGTCAAAAAAATAAAGAGATGTTTTTAAAAATTACTCCCGCATTACTTTACCTCATTTGCATGCACTTATAGTTTATTCAAGTGTGTTTTTAATGTTTGTTAAGCATGGTTGACTTGTACTCAGAAAATGTCTAAATATTTTCTGAGTACAAGTTTTTTAGTATCCAAAAAAAAAAAAAACACTAGCAAAGAGGAAACCGAAACATCAGATGCTTCCAAATATGTAATCGAACATGATCATCTGACGTAAAACTGCATGAAAACTGTGCAACGTTACAGAACTTAAACACTTAAACACTTTTTTTGCACCTCAGGTCTCCTCTTGTGACACCGAGAATAATAGCTGCTAAATATCAAATGTCAAAATATATGCAGTATCAAACTACAAAATGTATAACAGGGATCAGAAGTGCTTTAAAAATATTACTAACCTGTGATAGTGGAAGAAAAAATAACTGGTTTATTCAAGACTTCAGTTGACTAGCTGCATTTCCTCTTTCCACCACTAGATGGCTATTAAGGTTGCCTTCAATACTAAATGTCTCATACATACAATTCATAGTAAAAGTTGTACAATGCAACACAGAAAAGCATTTAAAATATGACTCTGTTTTTTTTTTTATTATTATTTCAAATGTGGCATTCAGGTTTTTTTTACCAGTTGACTTGGGTGCATGTCCTTTTTTGCAACACTGAGGTAGTTCCCTTTCGACATTTCACTCGTACTGCGTCTGCTAAGACGCATGGGGAAAACTCCTTTTTCCTCCTAACTGAAGCCTATTCTAAAACGCAGTTTTATTATGTATTGAAACTGCACGGTCATTGGGGACTATTTTTAACCAATGGGCATGCCGTCGACCACACCCCATGGTGTAATGTCTTTGCGCCAATGGCAGCAGGTGGCGCCATAGTGATGTGATGGGGCGTGTCCCTCGTTTATTTAAGGTGAGGGACCACAAGCCATCTTCAGATCATTCTCCTTCAGCGACGGATTCTTTGCTGTCCCCGACTGGAAGCCTGAAAGAAAGAAAACTTGGAATCTGCAGCCGGAATTCTCCCCTGCCGCCACTTGGCTTGATTCCCCTTTTCTATCTAAAAGAGCAAATTCTAAGACCATGCGCCGCTGCTCCACCTGTTGTTCGCCGCTGCTACCCGCCAACGAACTGCGTCTTCTGCCTGGGGAAGGAACACGCGGAAGCCGCCTTCACTGGACAAGACTGCTCCATCTGCAAGAGCCTCAGCATGGCCACTCTTCGTGCCAGGCTCGCGTCCTTTTCAGGACGAGAGCCTAGCCCTCAAGCTCCCCCTGCTCGCAAGTGACTGCGAGGCCGAGAGCGGCGCTCCGAGTTGGGTGATTTCACGCCGGCACAGCCCCCGCGTGTCTCACCGCCTCGTGATAAGCCCGTCCCTCTGCTTCGGTGAGTGACCTGGTTTCATTCGGGGTGTCGGACGATGAGCTGCTGGAGGAGGCTTCCTTAGCAGCTCTGTAAGTGGATGAGCTGTCGGGCTTCGATGACCCCACCCCTGCTAAGTCTGAAGTTAGCTCGAAGAAGCCAGACCTGGACGCCGAACTGTTCCGTGTCCTAGCCAAGGCCGTTGCCGAGCTGGGACTGGACTGGTCCCAGCAGCACGACTGGTCTTCAACGAACCCAAAAGGGCCCATGTCACACCTCTCTTCATCTCCCTGCACTGGCTCCCAATTGGAGCTCGCATAAAATTTAAGGCTTTGATGCTAGCATATAGAACAACCACAGGCTCGGGTCCCGCTTACCTCAACTCACTGCTACCAATCTACACTCCCTCCAGAACTCTGAGATCCGCCAGTGAGAAACGCCTCATTGTACCATCACAAAGAGGGACAAAATCTCTCTCCAGAACATTCTCTTACACGGTTCCTGGCTGGTGGAATGATTTTCCCATTGCTATCCGAAATGCCAACTCCCTTCCAACCTTCAAACGACTTCTGAAAACCCATCTCTTTCAACACTATTTGACGTCATAAAAAAAAATTTTTTTTAACCCTACTCTTTTCTTTTCCCTTCTAGCCTGCACTTATTTGAAGATTTCCTGTCGTTCGGTATTATGAGCACTTCCTAAGTTGTTTTTACCTCTGTATGACTAATTGCTTGTTGTTTTCCCCTCAACTGTAAGTCGCTTTGGATAAAAAAAAAAATTCAGAATTTGCTGTTTTTTAAGTAATTGTACACATTAGTGAATGATACATGCAGTAAGGTTTTGTGAGAGATGATGTTGTGTTCACTGCTGGTGTAAAATTTACAGAGAGACTGTCTGTGTGTGGGTTTTGCTCCCAGCGGTCAAGAACAAAAAGCCCCTCTTTGTGAGCTCACAGTCAGTTTAACCATTAAAGGGTAGAAGGACAAAGAACACATGAAAGAAGTCTATCAGCTGAATGTGTTCCTGAAACGTACATGTTCCACCGACTGAAAAATTCAGGTACGTCTGACTCGCTTTTTTAATTATTTATTATTATTTGAGTGAACTTTATGCAAAAGCGTATAGTACTGTATATGCATCGTCATGAATAATCCTAAATGCTTTTTTATTTAATTAAAATCTATTTCATTCTATTTTATTTTTTATTTTTCATTTATTGAGGACAAAATACAGCCAGTCTCTATGGTATGACTTCTACATATGTATTACATTTTTAGTTTTTAAAACTGACTTAAGAGCTAAGTAATGTGCTGAATGCGGTGACATGATTCATTTAGCCTTTCTTGACATGTGTTGTTAAATATAAAGCTGTGAATGTCAACAATAAAAAAAAAATCCCTAGTTGATTGGCAATAGATAGCAGCCTCTGTATTACCAAGGCTGCTATAACTAGGCAAACGTCCAAAACATATTTAACTAAAATGTTTAATCAAAGCCTATCAAGCAAAGGCAAACACTATTTCGCTTTTTTTTTTGGCTAACGAACATCACGTGTTCTCACTATGGATGACCAATCTGAAGTTTAATGGGAAATCGGAGCAGATGAGCTATAGCCACATTTTGTGAGTCATGATCTGTTTGTGAAATCCCGGGGTTAAATGTAATCTTGATAGCAAAATGACAGATCTTGACTCAGAACTAGGATTCTGTGTTTTCATCCAGGAATTTAAGGTGTGTTTGGCCTCGCTGTGAGGTTGTCAACATTTCATGTTTCTCTATCTCTCATTAGTTTAGTTGCAGTGCTATGGGACGCCATGGAGCTGACAGAGTAAGTAATGTTTTTATGACTCGAGTCCATGACTTCAAATCTACACGGACTGTAGCTTTTGACTTTGTGCTTTCTGCCTTGATAAGCATGCACATGGACACACCTTAACTTATGGCTTCATCTGAGTGTACTATCTAAAAAACTGTCAGCGAAGTACCTGTGTGGAGGGATTATTGACTTGTTTATGGTAGTGCAATGGATCTCATTGGTTGTTGTGTATTGAACTTATCAGAGGGCATAAACTAAATCCTTAACCTACTATTGCTTAACCTGATGTTCACTAAGGAGGTTTACCTTCAATCCCAAGCAAGGAATAGACAATCCAGCCATGGTGACGGGAGATGATACAGGTTAGTGTGTTTTTGTTAAATTTTATATAATTTATTTTTATTATATTATAAAATGTATATAATTATTTTTTATTCATACCACAAAGAAATGTTTTTAACCATACTAGGGTTTACCAATCTTAATATCTCAAACTCCTGGGGGTTTGTGAGTGGATAGAAAGCTAATAATTAAATTAAACACACAAAAAAACGAATCAAAGAAATCAAATAAATACATGATTAAAACAACAAGCAAAACTAAAATACTAACTAAACAAATACTGTATTTGCATATAAAGTCGCTATTAACCAACATCAGAGAACCACAAACATGTTGTTAAAAATATTAACGTAAAATCTCATGGTTTTATAGCATAGAATTGTTATATTGACAGAGTAAAAAACCTTAGTAAACCATAAAGTGTACAGTTTGTCATTTAACTCTAGTCTTGGCTGACAGAGGCTGTGTCAAAGCCCTCACCACGTGTGTGCGTGCTGAAGAAGGAAGAAGGAGAAACCTTTGGCTTTCGTCTGCGTGTGGAAAGAGGGCAGCAGGGTCACATAATTAGACAGCTGGATTCACAGGGAGTGGCAGAGAGGAGTGGGCTCAAGGACGGGGACCGCCTGCTTGAAGTCAATGAGATGTTTGTTGACAATGTGGCACACTTGAAGGTGAGAGGTCATGATCTTTATTTTGCAACTACCATATGTTTTTTGTACTGTACAAGCTATAAACATCTATTTTTGTGTGTGTGTGTCAGGCGTTGTAAGGCTTTGTGTAGTGTGTTATTATGTTTGTTTTGCTCTCAGGTGGCACACAGGATTCGGGTGAGTGGACCACAATTATGCTTCCTGGTGTTAGATGAAAAGGCCTACGAGCAGGTTGTGTCTGAGGGTCGTGACCTTAGAGAGCTGGCTAAAGCTAGCCGTGGGGAAGGATGGAGGTCTCCTCGTCTTTGCCACATCATGAGAGATGCATCTGGCCTGGGCCTCAACATACAGCCAGTGGAAGGTAGAAATGCAGTAATTTCATATATAGCCTACATAAAATGTCACCAGTACAAAACCAGCCCTTTCTGTAATGGCGTTATAAAAATACTTTATCTGTGATGCAGGTGAGAAAGGCAAATTTACAGTAAGCCCAGTGAAAGGAAGTGCTGCAGAGAGAGCAGGAGTGAAAAAAGGGGACCGGCTGATTTGGATAGACGGTGCCATGGTCTCTGAACTCACACACTCTGCCATCAGCAGAATGGTAAGCATGGACTTGTTTTAGATAATTGTTAAAAATATCCTGTTAAATGTATGGTAGAAAAACAACAGCTGTGGTTGCCAGAATATAGTGACAATGCTTCAGATATTACGGGATGGCATTTTGTTACATGAATGCTGTACCGCTGAACCACATATTTCATCAAGTGATATAATGTCAATACAAAATTGTATAATCTATTTGCCAAAAAAAATCTACCAAAATCTGCTATTTAATCTTAAAATGTAATAATAACCACCTCAATAATACAAATGATAAAACAGAAAGCCAAGTGAACTGTCCATAAAACATGGCCAATGCTTAACACACAGTGCATTATTTTAAAGTAAAATTACATAATTCAGTGTTAAACATTTACTGTTTTCAGCTTACAATTAACTAATTAAGTATGCTGTCTGCTGTGACCAATACATGTCATGTTATGGTGTACTTTCATCTCAAACAATGCTATTTCCAGGTGAAGAAGTGCAACAATCACATGACAACGCTAGTGACAGACAGTGACAGTGAGAAGAGTTATGCCCGAAGGAAAATGCCTATTCTCCCAGCCATGGCTGATGCAGAGAACATGCCATATCGGCCTCGCAGACTGCATCTGGTGCTGGGGCCAGAAGGATATGGGTTCCTGCTTAGGCAGGAGAAGACTGCAACGGGACGCAGTGGTGAGAGGCAGACACACTCTTTGACATACTCTGTTATATTGCCACATTAATGAATTACAGTATATTTATGTTTGGTTTAGTCCACATGGTGAGGGAGGTGGATAAGGGCAGCCCTGCTGAACTGGGAAGTGTTAAAGAAGGTGAGATGCTTCTTGAAGTGAATGGAGAATCCACAGAGTCACTGAGTCATAATCAAGTTGTCAGCAAAATCAGACAGAGTGGACAGCAGGTCACCCTCACAACAATGCCACCCCAGGGCCAGGACTTCTACACTAAGGTTAATATTGCGATGACTTTTCAGTTATGGGCACCTCTTGAAATGTATTTCTTAAATGACAAGAAAACAATTGTCATTGGAATAAATATCTTATTATAGACTTAAACCAAAGGGAACATTAATACAGTAATAATTTAATAAATCCTCAGTTGGGTCTCTCTCCCTTGCTGTTCTGTGTGGATGTTCTGTCTGGTAACCCTGAGGAGCAAAAGGAAACACCAGTGACGCAGAAGCCTGCAGTGCTCCCTGTTGAGCAGCAGGAGGATGTGCAGATCAGCCCTAATGTTAGATGCTGTATTCTAGAGAGGGGCTCCGCCGGTTTTGGCTTCCACTTGGGCTCCGTCCAACAGAAACCTGGCACCTTCATCAGCCAGGTACAATGAAGCCCAATCACTGCCAAACAGAATGTTCCAGACTAACTCATTGTAGGGGATTCTTCACAAAACTGCAAAATCAGCCCTAGGCCACAGAGTGAACTGTATATAACCTAATATTCCTAATATGATAATATTTTGATACAATAAACTTAATCCTAGACTAAAATATAAGTCTGACTTTCAACTGAAATAAACTTGCACTCACTGATCTTAAAATAAATCAGTAATATAGCTTATTATAGCTCTAAAGATGCACACCAGTAGTTTTTTTCTGAGTATGTTTATACATATGAATATCAAATCTTTCTTTTATTATTTACCAGTGTATATTTACATTTTTAGGTAGCAGCAGGAGGCCCAGGAGAGATGTCAGGGCTCCTTCAGGGTGATGTGGTGGTTGAAGTAAATGGACAGAATGTGGAAAAAGAGTCTGTGGAGGATGTGATCTTGCATGTAAAGGGAGGAGGAGACACCCTTTCTTTACTAGTAGTAGATCAGAAAGGTTATGATTGGCTAAAGAAAAATGGAAAGCCAATCACCGTGAACAAGCTAGCACCTATATCTGAGGTATGCAATAAAATATATATCCTAGTACCGATTAATTTGTGTAATTTAACCACACACACAAAAGGTAAAACATCATTCATCACATGTTCTTTATATAAGTTCACGAATTTGTTACAGGTGGAGGAAGATGTTTCAAGTCCTGCTGAACCACCAACACTTAAGACTGATGATGACTTGTTTGATGACAGCTCTTAAACTACATTTTTCCCTTTGCTGTTTAAGTACATCCACCATTCTTTTGAGTGACAAGAGCACATGCTGTGATCAAGATGAAGAAAATGAGAAGCGAAGATAACAAATCAGCTCCACATTCCTGATACAATACTGTGTAATCCCCATCTAAAATGTGACCGTAGAAAAAAATGCTAATTTAATTTGAGAAAACAATCATTTTGATTCTCCTCAGCTCATGTAATGAAACATGTATCAATTTTAGTCTATGATAACCTCCCAAAAGTTCTGTAGAATTGTTGATGCTGTGAAGTCAGAGAGATAAGAACAGGAACGGAGAGCAATGATTCACTCCTGCTGAGGTAAAAACTGTGGGGATTGCATGTTAATATAGGGCCCAATGAGGCAGAACTCTAGTGTACTTATGTCCAAAATAATGAATCAGCTAGTTAAAGACCTAAACCAGACAGGTTATATGAACCATGAGTTAGACATGTTTTGAGGTAGTAACGGGAAAGAGTGCAGATGGCCACCTTTAAATTAAATGTGTGTTTTTTTTAGATGCTCTATCTTGAATTTATTTTGCCTGAACAGTATTAAATCCATAAAGTTTTTTATGACTCATAACACTTGATGGAACAGAGTCTTTGTGTTTTTATGCTCTAACACAGCACTGTTGGGTGAAATATGCCTTCGTGGTTCGCAAAATGAATTTGCAAATTTTATAAAGAGGGCATTGAGTATATCAGAAAACCAATGGTCTATATCATCAACACTAAATAACACACCATGATAGAAAACAAAATGTCCATTAATGTTTTTAGACACACTATTTCTTTGAAACCTTAATGAAGGAATAAAAGTGACATTTTAAATATAAGATTGCAATTTATTTCATTGGGGTGGATGGGGTAGATTTGCAGCATCTTCACTGGTCCATTGGCACAACCTCTCCATGGTTTGCTGGGAAGATGAAGGGCTATGGGACTCTTTTCTACCCACTTTTTTTTGGAGGTAGATCCACATCGTCACTCTCCTGTTGAAAGGACAGTCATCATCACTTAATGTCCAAGCAGTTTTAATGAGTGCCTCTAAGACCAAGTGTCAAAACATATCACTTCTACCAAAATTTAAAACTAAGAACATTTTATGAATAAATCTGAGAAGCTAATATTAGATATATGAAGGACTTACCAAAGGTCCTTTGGACAGCCTAAAATTTGTAGGTATCGTTACTTTTCTCCTCAGAGCAGCCCTAGCTGGATAAGGGGCAGGTGCTCCCTCAGGGGTACTGGCCACAGCAAGTGTTCCCTCAGGGAAGCGTAAAAGATCTTTAACCTCCATTATCGCCCACCACCATCCTGCAAGGAGGCCTGTAATGAGCTCATCGTACTCATTACTGGAGATGAAAAGTTGCATGGCTGACATACTTTAGATTCTTGGATAAACAATTAAAATTGCAAATGAAATAATAAAATGTGTAATCCAAAACAGTTGTCTGTAAAAGTAAACTATCTGTGACAGTCTGCAAGAGAAAGAAAAATGAGAAAATGAGTTGAGTATAACAAAAACTATATCAGCCAGCATTTAGACTTTCGTTTATTTTAAACATGACAAAGTAAGTAAGACTACTGCGTAATTACACACTTGTAGGTTTCTGTAAAAAGGCCTGAAGAAATTAGAAATAAAAGTTGTGTTGGTTATTAGAGTTGTATTGGTGATAACATTATTAATAAACTATTTGAAGATGTCTGAGGATATCACTTAGTTTAACGTAGTTAAAAATATATGTCAGCAAATATTCAATTCATACCTGACTGATTTATGGTATTAGCAAACTTCAAACGGACTATGGATGTATATTTATTTTCTCATTACCCTACATGAGACAATAATAATTCACCACGGTTTAAACTGTCACGAAAAATATTGATTAAAATAAAGATCTTGCAATCTAATATGAAGCGTGTACTCCCATTCAATCGCCGACTCGCTACAGAGCGCAATCTAGTTTTCACTCGCTTTTTCACTCACCGAACGTTCTATAGAATGGCGGGTCATAATGCTACGCCGATGCCACGACTCAAGGTGCGTTCACACCGGACGCGAATGAAGCATCAAGCGCGAGTGATTTACATGTTAAGTCAATGCAAAGATGCAAATAGACATCCTGCGGTGCGTTTCATGCGAATTAAGCGGTGCGAATCACACGTCTGACGCGTGATTCGTGCGAAACGCTCAAGTTGAAAAATCTGAACTTTGGCGAAAATTTGCGCCGCGTTAACCAATCAGGAGCTTGCTCTAGTAG
>JAUCMU010000097.1:6694774-6752502 GCA_032275025.1 Enteromius treurensis | reverse complement strand
CAAGTGAACACACACAGCAGTGAGAAGTGAACAACAACACACACACCGTGAACACACACCCGGAGCAGTGGGCAGCCTGCACAATCCTTTGCACATATTCATAATCATTCAGAGTGCTGCAAATACAGTAAATGTTTAAGATATGTTTCCAGATGTAAAAATACAGTGTGCATAGCAAGATGGTATTAACAATGTTAATATTTGTCTCTCTGAGAAATATTTTTTACGTACTTTAATGTGTTCACCATGTGTTTTGAACTATAAATTTAATTTCAGCACTGTAGAATTATGATCCGACATGCATAATATAAATGTGGCCAATAACCTAATATTACAAATGAAAAACTTAGGTAAATGTAAATAATTGTTTCTGATTCATCATGAATTTCAGGAAAATACTTTTTTTGTGTGTTATTTTTGTCTTTAATTAATAGTAAATACATAATTTTTATATACAAGAAAAATAATGTAGCCCTTTATCAGAGAATATAGAAGATTAGTTGTATATCATAGTGTTATGTAGGCTATATGTTTATGTATGGCTATATGTATACAGTCATTTAGCATTAGCAGTTGTGCTTAGTCGGTCGTGTTGTGCTGCCTATATAGGGTCATTCATTTAGCTGGAAAAAAAATTGTTTTATGAGCAGCATTTTCGTTCAACGTTATAACATGGTGGCAATATAGAGGCTATCTTTTTTTAACATAGGCTTCATAGACGACATCCTCGACATTTCCGTCAGGCGTATATTCCGCCATCTCAATCGAAGGGTCCTTCGCTGGAGGTGACATTCATTGAAGGGACCCGGTTTGTGAAGAGAAGCGGCGAATAAACCTTCACAGTCCCAGAAATCATGGCCCAGGCGGTACAGAAACTAGTGGCTAAAGTGCCAACGTTGGTCGGCGGTAAGAATAATCACCTTTTATTCCAGCTATAGAAGTTTTATTTCTTCGAAAGATTTGTTTTGGATTGCGTGCTTCTGGTTTCCGCAGGTTTTGGAACAGGCCGCGTAAACGAGCAAAACATGCATTAACGTTGGTTGAATTAAACAGTTAACGTTATACAGGCAGTAAGTCTGCTTTTACGCCGACTTTTCGTCACCCAAAATGGCCAACACCTGTGTTAACTAATGCTGTGATATTTGATTCGGGTTAAATAATTCAAACTGAACGGGTTCTAGGGCAGCTGAAGTTGACAGAGCAGAACAGTCGCTCAATGTCAGCGTGTGAAGATACATTGAGTTCAGACATTTAATTGCACCTATGGCCTTGGCGTTATGAAGTTTTCCTTATAAATGCGATTCTTACTTAATCATTTGTAATATATTGCAGCCGCTGTTAACTACTCCAAGCCCCGGTTAGCCACATTCTGGTATTACGCCCGTGTGGAGCTGGTGCCTCCCACCCCTGCCGAGATCCCAAAGGCCATCAGCGGCGTCCAGGATCTCCTCAAGGGCTTCCAGTCTGGACGGCTCGGTCAGACAACAGTGAGGGTTAGTATGGATCCTTTTATTCTGGATTGCCGTTTCTAATTGAACATTGAGATCTGACAATTCTCACACAAAATAATTGCCTAATAATATAATCCAATTTTGTTTTAAAGTCTGCTTTGGCAGATGCACATCTGTCATTACCGATTTCAAATAAATTAGTCTTAAAACATGCATGAGGTATATGCTATTGTTAACCAGCATATTTAGAAAAATTTAAAAAAAATCTCTTTCACATCTTCAAGCTGTTTCAAACTTGTACAAATTTGTTTCAGCCATGGAATACAAAAGAGATTGTGAAGAATGTTGGCAGCAAAACAAATGACAATAGCACTGAAAAAATACTATTGATGTCAGTTGCTAGCATCAGTTGTTTGGTTAACACCATTCTTAGAGTAATTTTATGTGTTCAGCATAAGAAAATTGTATAGGTTTGGAGTAAATGAGATTTTTTGGGGGGGTTTAAATGTCCCTTTTTATATTTGAATTAAATTGCGACATCCAAATATTTTACTAAGTGCTTTAAACCCTTTCTTATAAACATTTAAAATAAAACGTGGTAGCCAGTACACTAACTGCAGTTCAAGCATAGAGTTCACCCAAAAATAAAAACTCTGTCATTAATTACTCTCCTTCATATTGTTCCAAACCCATAAGACCTTCGTTCATCATCAGAACACAAATTAAGGTATTTTTGATGATATCAGAGAGCCATCTGACCCTCCACAGACAGCAACACAACTGGCAATGATCCAGGTCCAGAAACTAAGTGAAATGTTTTTTGTGTTCCAAAGAGGAACAGAGGTCTTATGGGTTTAGAACGAACGACATTAGGGTGAGTAATTAATGACAGAATTTTCATTTTTGGGTGAACTAACCTTTTAACAACTATATCTCTAATATTATCTTTTAGTAAATAAAACTTTAAGCTCTTATCAGCGTGTGTATGTTCATTTATTGAACTGAAGATGCTCTTGATTGTCAAAGTGGGGTTTAAATTGTACATTTAATTATTGTTTAGCAAAGCTGATTATTAGTAATTCCAAGAATATTTATGGAATGTCTCTCATCACTTTTATTTATTTGCCACAGGATGCTCTGAGGAATGGACTTGTTGCCACAGAGGTTCTGATGTGGTTCTACATCGGCGAGATCATTGGGAAGAGAGGCCTTATTGGCTATGATGTATAAATGTGGACTGTCCTGTTTGCTTATTCTCTTCGCTGAGCTTTGTCTGTTTTCTTTATCAGATTCTTGGAATCCAGGAACTAAATAAATGAATATTATTAAAGAAAGAACAGCTTTCATCCTCCTTTGATTCCAGTGGGTTTTAAATGACACGTCAGTCAGTGTACCGAGGAGAATGTTACAATATTGTTAAATATTAGTCTGATAGATGGTTGAATTCATGGCTATACACAAAATAACCAGTGTTTTTTTTTTAAACGTATGTTAATGAGATAGCATCTGAAAAAAATGATTAATTCAGTTGTGGGGAGAAATACAAAGATAAATACATGTGAATATATTATGTGACGTATAGATTTATCTATGTTTCTATACACAATTATGTAATAATTAACATTTCTTCTCGCTCCTGATTTTCTGATAGCATCCTCATAACATTTCCCAAATATTTGTGAAACTCTTGTCGGACATCTTCAGGCTCTTCCTCGAGGTTTGAGTGAATGAGGGGCAACTTGTTTAACTGTGGGGCTACACAGAGGATGGGTTAAGTATTTGTAAAAAAAAAAAAAAGTCACATGTAACAAAGGATTATTTAGAAAATGCATTTCTTTTTCAGTTTTAAACCAAAAATCAAATAAATGCACCTTACGATGATCTGCTGCAGCTAATGCTGTAGTGAGAGGTTAAAGTTACCTAATGATGGACGGGTAGTGTCAGCCCCGCTCCCTGGTTTATGATGTGCAATGAGCAGACACTGGGCCTCCTGTAGACCCTGTGAGGAGATGAATGTAGAGTACCAGGTCTCCACTTCCTTGAGATGACTGGGGACATCTGGGTTAAACACAATAACTACTCCATTGGAGTCTTTCATCAAAGCTGGCCAGCATGATTCAAACCTGTGCACATAAAACACTTAATGAATTTACTCCGGGCAATTGTTTGACAACTTAAGTGTAGTTCAGAAAAATGGTCTACATTATTTTGGTCAACTTACTTGAAATCACCCCCACAATCCCATAGTTCAACTTCACATGATGAATTTTTGTTGCCATTAGATAAATTGTGTGATTCAAACTCAAGTATCCTAAAGACGGAAACATGTCCCATATTAATAGACACTACACACACACACACACACACACAAACCTTTTGGCCAGGCAGCAAACCTGTATACTTGTTGCAACACTATCTTTAAAATCAGCTCACCTTACTCCTTGTGTAGGGCTGTAGTCGGCTCCGATTGTTTCTGTTGTGTCAGATAGAAAATTGGCCAATGCTGTTTTCCCACACTATCAATATGAAAAAAAATGAAAATCAGGAATCTACACAAGTAAATAAAGACACACAAAAATAATATTAGACGACTTACCTCGTTAGGTCCAATTAATAATATTTTCATCTCGAACGTATTCAAGTAACGTATAGAAAGAAAATCGCAAGACAATTGGGAGAGATTTTTATTTAGAGACTTATTTTTTCTAACCTAGCTAGCGAGCTAGCTACTAAAACAACATTTTGGCATGTATACTGTGTATAACTAAAATATATTTTAAATAATATGTAAAACTTTTGCTTGTCCAATCAGCGCGATCTATTATCCACATCAAAAAGCAGCTACATGAAGCGCACGATGGGCTAGCTTGTGGCTAACATAATAAACAACTCGTTTCCAAGGCGATTATGTAACGTTAGCAGCTTAAACACAGTTCGCAGATTCGCTAATTTATCTTGCGTAAACGGAAAATAAATAATTAAAAAATAATAATAAACGGCAGAAGAATTTATTAAATTAATTATTAAATTCGTTTAGTTTTAAGGTTCTATAAATTACTTTTTTTTTTTTTTTTAACCAAGAGAACCCAAAATTGGCAAGAAAAAACAATGTAACGTTAAGGCTTTTGGACAGTTGTACACTCGTCCACACCAATGAAAAGTAACTGTCGTCTTATGGGGGAACTTGTCATTAAAACAAACAAAAAAATAAATAAATAAACGTTTTAATTTATTATCATTAATGTAAATAAGGAAATATAAGAAATATAAAGGCCACACATATAAATACTGGACGAAATTCACAAAATCAAATTGAAGCCATTTTGGTTTATGAAATCAACATATGAAGTATTGAGACTGTCCTCCTAAACATGATCCTAAAGAGTGATTTCTAAAAAGTTGTATTTCCACTTACAGCCACACGAGGACACCATTCATCTGCTAATATCTACCACGAAAGAAGCCAACTGTCCACAGCAGGTAGTCTTTAAAAAAGGCGTGTGCAAAAACACGTCAAGGCAGAGCATTAACGCTGGTAACCTACTAAACCGGTAAGTTGAGACAAAGTAAGCTTTTAACTAGCCAACAGTAGTTTGCTCCGGAAACCTCGCTTTCAGGGTTTTATATTAATATTTCAGGGTTTTATATTATATATTTATATATATATAACACAATAGAACCATTACAGAAAAGTCTAATGCTTTCTACTACAAATACTATTACAAACCAACAAATGTTAACCATGAAGACAATTAAAAACTACAAAAAAATTCTGTAGCGTCTCTTAAGACATATTCCATTAGGATGTGTTGGTTTTAATGATCCACAAATAGAAGTCCCATTATAACCAGTAAAACTAATTTTGTGATGATGTCTATTGGTTTTCCTCGACAGCTTCAGAAAATGTGTCAGAAATAGTACCATTCTGTGCGAGTTCTTCTATTTTCATTTAAAAACTATCTTGAGTTCGATTCATTCATATTTGTTCATGATGTGATGCATTACGTAACTCCAGCAGTTTATATACAAACACTTTCACCCCCAGAATGTTTATTTAAGCAACATAAAAAACTTCTTGTCAAAATAAAAGACCTATTTTTACTGCCAATACGTCATAATTCGATTTTTCCCCCAAAAACGTTAAAGCATCAAGTAGTAGGAAACCCCACTACTACAAACAGAGATATGACCACATTTATTTAATGAGGGACCGATATGTATAACAACTTTAAAACTTTATTGAAATAAAGTGGAAGAAGGCATTGATGAATAATGTTGCTTTACAATGTATTTTGGGATACATGCATGCTGAGAAATCCATATAATATTAACTGAAAAACATTTTTCTTCATTTAATACTTTATTTAAGAAAACATTATACTGGTTCCACATAGGATCATCACTAAAAAATAGTTATTTAATTCTTCCAGAGCCTGTAAAAATTGAGACGAAAGCTGACAAATGGCATTCAGCATAAAAGAGTTCAAAAATATAAAATCATAGAAAAAAAGAGCAAAAATGTCTGTCCTTCACTTTAGATTCTTCATGAAAAGCACATATCTCATGTAGTGTTCATTTTAATTGGCAGATCTTGACTGATGTTCCAACTCCAAACCCAGGATAGAGGGGCTCAGTAAATGTGGTCTCGAAACGATACAGACGTGTCATGGTCTCACCGATACTATAGAAGGCCAAGACCCCTGCAGAGTGATCCAGAAAGACCCCTATTCTTGAAGAGTGAGGGCCGCTAACAGCTTTGTCTACCCTGTTATGCCAGGCTGAGTACCCTGTGTCAGAGCAGAGGAGGCTCCAGGACTTATCATTGTAGCCTAGCAAGCACAGAGAGCCTTTACCCTTACGGCTAATGCCCCGATAGGCCACTCCGATGGAAAATTCCCCACTCCACTCAATTTCCCAATAGAAGCGGCCACCTGACAGAGCTTCACGACACAGCACCTGGGCGAAGCTATCGAAGCGATCTTGGCTTTCTGAGTATGGCTGCGGGTCTCTGGTTCTAATCACCTTTCTGTTTCCTTCAGACAAGTACAGCTCCTTATGTGCCGTGTGTGGGTCTAGTCTCAGCTGACAGTAATCTGGAGATGGGCACAAAGATAAAAAGTTGCTTTTGACAGATCTTCGTAAAAACCTGTTCCTGTCTGTTTTCAAATACCTAAAATAGCTGATGAATAATTTAATGTGGTGGCTAACAGCTAATAAATGCCTGAAATCAATTCTGTACGATTTTGTCCGAAATATAAATGCCAGGATTTAAACAGTAAATGCCAGCCACTTTAGGGACCACAAGGCATGACAATTTTCATTTTGAGAAATAGATTTTTTTTAAGATTAGCTTAAGATAAATTAATGAAATAATTTTTTAAAAGGTTAATTTTTAAATGTTAAATGGTCTACATGTGAAAATATAAAAAAAGACATTGGCATTAAATGCCCACTATATTTTTGATATATACCGATGGCCATTATTTGATTTCTTTCTGATTATACTTACGTTTCAGAAATTCCGATCTGCTCCTGGGTTCTGCAGGTGGTGCACTGTCCACTGTATGAATTTCTTTAACTAAACACAGGAAGGAATTAAATGTACATTTGAAAATGTATTCTAAAAGAAAATGTTTTTCTATTGTAAAAAAACAACAAAAAAAAACTGAGTATAAAACAAATCTTGTACAGACCTCAAACTTATAAACAGCTGTTTTGTCATGCAAGTTGACATATTGCAATTTTTAGACCAAATGTAGAACGTAGAAGTAAATTTGGGTTACCTCTGGTAGTTTTCTCTTTGGTGCGATTTTCCACAGTGTACACTGGTACTTCATTCACTGTTATAAAAAAACACACGTCAGGAAAACTTTATTTACAATACATTTCTTCAACAAGAAAAGCTAGATTTGTGCCAGCAGATCTAAGTAAGGCACTAAATCCTGTTGTTTCAAATTCTATTAATAGATCTTTTTCTAACTGCTTCATCCAATTAGAATAGCTCTTTTGTTTATCATTTGGACTTTGCTCAGTGAATTGGAAATGAAGTGGAGGAACTCTAAGCCCTGTTTACACTCTACTTGCAATCACATGACTTCCTTGCTGACTTGAGAATGTACTGTAAAGTGCACTCGGTGCTAAAAGGCTTGACTTGTCAGAGTTAAAAACTGATCTGTTTGATTGTTAGTTATTCCTTGAGGACTTTAAATTATTTTACAGCTGGCCCAGAAATGATACATTTTAATATACTGCAACTAAAGGGCACAATGTGGCTCTTTAGAGAGAAACTAAGTTCAGCTGTACACTTTACTGTCCAAGTTCACGTGAGGGCGGTGTGTTCAGAACAGCAAGAAAGGGCAAATTCACCTGACAACTATGCCTGCATCTGGTGTACGGTGCATTGTGTGCTCTGACCTGATTTTGAGATCTTTCGCAGTTCGTCTCTGCCCAACTCCTCCAGCCTCTCTTTGATCTCAGCCACGGCTTTCCTGGCTGCACTGAAGGAGAAGTCTGGGTTCAGAGACACTCGGGGTATGAAGCCGTCATCAGTCGGAGTGCAGAGATAATTGAAATTCTGTTTAAAAAGAGAGAGAAATCTCATTGCATCAAATGTAGAGTATATTATTCACAATAGTTTTATTCACAACAGTTTATCTAAATGTCTTTGAAACTTTAATTTAATAAGGAGTATCACACAGCATTTTTTGTTTTGATGCCAAAAAGTTTGAAAAGTCTTTTTGATGCTTTGTGTGGGACCGCTTTCAAACACCTAATAGCGGCTATGTGTGGTTTATGAATAGTGTAGTATATAAGGTCCCATTTTTAATGCATAAGGGGAAAAATGTGCTACTATGTAAACTTAAATACATGGGTTTTTTTGTATGTTTTTTACAGAGACCCCACTTGGGGATCCTTGGACCCTATTGTTCATATATTTAACTCCAACTTTAAAGTACCTGTAAGAAGTGGATGTGATCCTCAGTGCTGTAAAGCTGTTTAAGTCCAGTCTCTTTCTTTTTCAGTTCGTCTATCTCCTGCTCCAGTCGTTCCATCAGCCCCTCTGCCTGACTAAATGCAGCCCTCTCATTAATGTTGATCAGTTTGGTGACCTCTGACCTCATCCTCTCTATAGAGGTGATCATCTCATCAAACATCTGCTTGCTTTCAGCCATTGCCCTTTGTGCAGAGCTCTGTGGTAAACATGAGTCAAGTGTCAATTCATTTTCCATACATTCAGTAGGATACTGTATGTGTCTCTTCATTTTAGTGCTCCAGAAAAACATCTGGATAAGCTTTACAACTCAGTAAAATTACTCAAAAAACCATGTATCAGCATGTATCTAGATGTTCAGCCTTGGTTTATCTCATAAAGAACAATTATGGCCACTTTCAAGGACTGTTTGCTTTCCCAGATTGAAACAGTTACACACTGACTTAACAGATAAAAGGTCTTGTGCCATTTCACCTTTGCCCAGATAAAGCCGTGTATTCGGTTGTTCTTATTTGGTCTAATATATTGTGGTGTGACTTTGATATTGAGCAGTGTTGATAAAAATTGCTGTCACAAATTACAATTATATCTAAAACATACTTTGAGAGAATCCACCGCTGTCTTTAGTTCTTCCAGTTCTTTGGTCCTCTGCTGGCATTTTTGTTTGATCTCTGACTGGGACACTCCAAGAAGTTTCTGTCCGTGAAATAAGAAAAAACACATCTTAGTCTTTATTGACAGATAAAATAAAAAATAAAAAACACTTTTTGTTACTGATTGCCGTCTTTATAATTCCAGACTGCTATTAAATACAACATTTCCTCTCACGTCACAGATCTTCATGTATGTTAATTCTATGTTACACTTTTTCCTAGAATTTGAAGAACCTGCTTCACATGGATGCCTTTATCTTCCAAAAGAGAGGGGAATGTTAATCACGCCAGGAATGTAAAACTAGCTGGGTCTGCTCGCCAGAGAGACATTTCAAGGTGCACACGCTCAATTCTTTAGGGTAAGGGAAGGGGGGCTTCAAAACTACCCCTTGCCAAGCTCACCGAACCATTCTTCAAGATAAGCTTGAAGGAATTTGAAGAATCTGGGGAGGGGGTGAATAAAAGCGTGTGTGTGTGTGCCATGGGACATGAGGAATTAAATCTGGGATTCCCTACATTTAACCGAACAAACAAACCATTCGCAATTAGCGCCTGCGATAACTATTAGTAATTACTGTATCTAAACTGCACCCGTGATAGTTCAGTCAAAACCGAACAAAAACACAGCAACTTCTCCCTGTTATTAAGCTTGCTCAGTGCTGATGAATTGAAGGAAAAGCTTTGAAATCCTAAACCTTTGAAGGTCTTCCTTCCATTCAGATCTCCAGAGTATTGATGGAACTGTAAACATCTGGCAAGCATCTATAAATAGTTTTGCTAAGATGTTTGTTATTAATGTCCTAATAGTTATTTCTTACAATGACTAAAGCCGTTTTTCTTGGGAAACTCAGGTTTGAAGAGGCGGTTGTAAACATTTGTTTCAGCTGTACTCATCCACTGAGGTTTATGATGACTTTGGGTCAAGGTACAAAAAGCAGTGTTCTATTTTTCTCACTCGCAGCGCGGGGGGAGGTTGAGGATGGTCTGTAAGCTCCCGCCTGATTTTCCTGAGTTCACATTCTTTGCCTCTCCCTACACCAGATTCCAGACCAACCCTGTTTCTCATCTCCAGTTGCTCATAACAGTTATTTTTTCTCTCACAAAAACAAATCTTCTCAGAAAGGTGGCCAGTTTAGGACAGTGATTAAATCAAGTAACCTCTGAGTTGTCCATTGTAAGGGAACACACCCTTTTTGTGACTCCTATAGTTTGGCAGTTGTATCGGAAAACTATATCTAGATGAAAGTTTCACTAACCTCACTACCTTTCTATCTGTTTAATCATCATCTCCTCCCTTTCTTTTCCATATTTCCTCATCACTTTTTATGTAATAATCTGGACCGGCGTGTTTAAGATAACACAGAACCGGTTTTGCGGTGTATCTTCTTGTCTTCTTGGCAGCTTATTTTGAAGAAAACCTCTCTTACACAATCGCAAGAACATTTCTTGGTTAATAATATATTCATTTACCTAAACAAATTCAACTTGTAACCCCTTGGCCACTCTACCCTGTAGCCTCTACTAGTAAAGTTTACTCAAGCAGTACATTTGCCTTACCTGTTTTTCACCCCTTTCTGCTTCGGCTGAGACTATGTCATGCCCCTTGTGCTCGCTGACAGTACAGAGGGCACAAATACACATCTGGTCGGTACGACAGAACAACTCCAGGCTCTTCTGGTGCTGAGGGCAGATCTTACGGTCCAGGTTCCCCAGCTCATCCACCAGCTTGTGCCTTTTGAAGGTGGCAGACTCATAGTGGGGCTTCAGATGCTTTTCGCAGTAAGAGGCGAGGCAGTTGAGGCAGGACTTGACAGCCTTGAGCTTTTTCCCAGTGCAGAAGTCACAGGGAACATCGCTAGGGCCAGCATAGCTCCCATTCGTTGGAAGCGATAAGTTCAAGCCAGTCTTCTTGATCTTCTCTGCAACTTTGGTGAGAGTGGCGTTGGGCCTCAGCACAGGTCTCTGGGTGAACGTGATCCGACACTGGGGACAGATGTAAATGCCAGTGTAATCAGCCTCGTTCCAGTAGCCACTGATACAGTCCATGCAGAAACTGTGCCCGCACGGGATCGCCACGGGGTCCTTCAGGAGCTCCGTACATAGAGGGCAGCTGAAGTAGTCTGAAGACATTTGCTCAGCCATGTTTTCTCACCTTATTCAAAAACAGAGCGTCTGAAATGTTTCCAATAAAGAAAAAGGAGCCAAATGCTGCCTGGCTGGTGTTTAACTACAGACAGCCTTGCGTTTCTGAATTCCACAGGTTATTAATTAAAGGAAGCAAAGCCCTCCCCTTTGTACTGAGGGAGTGTGTTGGCGAGAGAGAGAGAGGAAGGGAGGGAGACAGACAGAGAGAGAAAGAGATTAGAGCACTACCCAGCTCAGATAAACAGGTTGAGCCAGGAGTTTTAAGAGTGTGTGAGAAAGAGAGAGAGAGAGAGGGAGGGGCCAGGGGTGGAGTGAAAGACATTAACAAAAAAAGGTAGAGTTGAGAATGAATGAATTGTAATACAAAACAGGGCCATCCAGGATGAAACTTAACATGAAAAGCTCTGTTTCACACACACATATTGCTTATCCATTAGCTGAAATACATTTGCATCAGTTACTTTTAAAACCACAGCTGGTTAATAATTGGCATTTCTTGTTTGGCTTTGATATTTTACAATGCTTTTTTTACGTTTGCTTACTCTCTTGCCTTTTATCTTCAGATATTATTTGGGTTCAATGCTTACTGAAGCTAAGCTTAGTTAAATAATGAATCTTTTAATATTATAATTTTTTATTTAATTTTACAATTTTCTTAATTTTTTTACATTTTTAGACATTTGTGTAGCACACCTATTCGGTATTTATAATATAACATAAAATTCCCACTGTGAAATTTATTGCATTGAAACTGCCTTTTTTATTCAAGGGCATGTGGTACTCCACTCACTGCACTAAACAAACAGTAGTAACAGTTTGTGTGTGAGGTGAGTTGATCTGAAAGTATGAACTAAGGCCAGTTGAACTGGATCGGGTGCTGCACACTTAAAAATACGTCATCAGTTTGTTTTTCGATGGGTGCGGCAGAAAAAAAAGAATGAACAATATATATATTTTTTTTTTTGCATATTTCAAACCTGTAGAATTTTTAACTTAAACATTTTTAATATAGTTTGTACTACAGATATTTGCCCACTGTTATTGCCTTGGCACTGTCTTGGAATACTACTAGATTTATTTGCATTGTTAATTGTCACTAACAGCACAGGAACTCTTAAGTTCTAGAGGCAATACAAAGAGTTCCAGGACAATAAATATGAATACATAATATTAAAAGTTATCTAATTAACTGCAATTAAAAAGAACCTGCAGTTTTTGAAAAGTGTGCAATAAATGATTTGAGCATGACTCACACATTGATTTTGATGTGCGGCACTTTATAGTATAATTTTATAAAAATTACAATTGATAAATTATAAACGGGGTAATTTAAAAAACTAGAATTTCTTAAAGGGATAGTTCACTCGGAAATGAAAATCCCGTCATCGTTGACTCTTCACTCATGTTGTTCCAAACCTGACAGACATTTGAAGAATGTTGGTGACCTTTGACTTTCCTTATATATTCCATGTTGACATTTTTCAAAACACTTTATTTTATTTTAGTGTTTTTGGCATGCTGTCCCTTTAAACGTCAAACAAAATTATGACCCATTTTAGGGATGTTTGACATTTAGCCAGAAGCTTTTAAACATATCTGTAAAATTATCTTTGTTTTCCTTTAAGAAGGGTTTGATCGAAGACTGTAAACCCCCACCCAACACCCCATAATGATTTACACCTCGGCATCAAGTGCTGTATGCATTAATAGTGAGTTTCACCTATTTTGCTGCTAAATATCCTGTGAATCTGTAGGGGGCAGGCATGAATGTTCTTTTCATAGAACGTGATATGCCATGTGACTTCTGTCACCACCTGCAGACTCACCTGCAGTGCTGAAGTTACGCAACCAGCAACTTATTAGCTCATTCTAAAATGACCGTGAAGCTTTTTCTGGCTCTTTTTCCTGGAAGTGTTTTGGGTTGTGTGGGAGAAACCAATCTTGTGGTTGAAAGGAAATTATATGAAATGTGGCAGATTTCCTTTTAATTATTGACATATTTTTGTGGATTCCTCCTTTATCCATTGGTCTAACCAGAGCCCAGATGACGCCGCACTGAAAGAAACCAACACCTATAAAGTTTTGATTGGTTACACAAGGTCCTGCCATCAGCTCTGACCCAGGCCCAAATCTTGCATCACTTCATAAATAGTTTCACCTCTTTCCATATATGGTCTGCTCTCTGATAAGCTAGTTTCTCTTCCCCGTTTCCCAGAGTTGAATAGATTCCAGAAGTTACAGTGCAAGGTATAGACTGTGATTACTCATTAACTCAAAAAGCTGGCATTCAGTCTTCTAATTGCAGATCTGACATCAGTTTTGCTGTTTTCTCCAGAAGTAATGATTTTAAAAATGAAGGAACGGGCCTATTCATGGACTGTCGGCCCTCGTATTGTTCTCATGGTCTTCATAGTTCTTAGAGAGGAAATGTTGTAAACCGTAAAAAAGAAATCAGTTCCTTTAACACAACCTTTATTGTTCTCCACACCCTCATGCTGACCCGGCCGAGTTCACGTTGGTTCACGAGGGAGCTTTTTCCTATTGAAGGAGCTGCATACTTGACTAAGCCTGCCAGAAGTTTTTGGTTTCCTTGTGTATATTAAGGGTCAAAGGACAAGTTTCATTAAACTACCTGATTAAGGGGTGTGTGCTCGTTGGAGGGTGACAGAGTAAGTCTAGAGACCGAGTGTTCATAGGTGCGTGTTGTTATTGTAAAAACCAAGGGGTTGCCTCTGTCCATCTGATTGGTCAGTGCATGGAGTACGTGGAAACAAGGTATTTACAAGTGCTTCCTATGAACAATGGTCACCTTTGTGAGCCTTGGCTGAAAGGCAGAGAGAACTGTATGTGTGTGTGTGTGTGTGTAGCTTGGAGGGGTGTATGTGTTTGGCTGCTCACCTGGCGTATTGCCAAATAAAATTAAACAGGCTGTGCAGCAAGAATTTCTCAAAAAAGCACAATGGAAGACCAGCACTCAAAGGAAATCATGCAGGGAGCTTCAATAGTGCATTCTCTGCGTTAAAAGCAATAGAAATTTAGTTTTGTGTGAGGTCATTGATAAATTTGCCATTGCTTGTATCTGAAGGAATGTCTGGTTAAGTGGTTATATATTAGCGCACGATAACTGAAATGGTGTCTGAAGCTGAAATATTGCTTTTCTTCTTTTGCTTGCTGTAAAATTCTTATCACTATGCTGATAGACAAAGGTTTTGTGAAATACAGGCCGAGTATGTTGAACATGCAGCTCAAATGAGACACAGAAGATAATTTGTTATTCACTATATTATTGCGATACACTTACGTCTACATGTTGACATGTTGGCATGACAGGCAGTTTCTGTTAGAGCAATCAGGAAAGACCAGATCATAAATATTCTACATGCAGTACAGTGTACACTGACCACACTACACACCATTTAGGGTTTTGTTGGCCATTTTGTGAGATATATTATAGTACAAAATATTTAATGTTAGAAAACCTTTCGGGATTTGTACATTTTTAAAAGTATTTATTAAAAAATGTGATTACAACTTTCAAAAAGATTCAAACACTGCATGGAAAAAAGACACTAAACTTTAGACTATAGAGAATAGACTATATTTAAAGTGACCTATTATAACTATTGCTCCAAGTTTTTTTTTAAAAACCCCCAAATGATCTCAGTCATAAAGTTCCATTTATCAGTCAGTCAGCTATTTTCAAAGCACCTTTAGAACTATGACTTAACTCCACAATATGACCACTGACACAGATGATCAGATACGTCATTAGATTAGCTGCAGACTTTCCTGCACTGTCAGGCCACATGTCCTGCTGAAGTCTGGATATTCTCTCCAACAGTGGAAACTTTCACCTTTGCAGGCCTCTCTTGACTTGTTGTTATCTCACTTATCAGGTCTGGGTGCATTCCTGTCAACATTTTTACTCTCGCTGTTGAAACGTACAAGCTGACAACCATCTTAAGTAAGAGTAATCTTGAGTATTAGTTTGAGATGGGCATACATTAAATGTCCATTTGAATACTCGGTTTTGGATATTATCCAATAATGTACAATTTCTATAACCAAAACAACACATGTAATGGAAGTAAGTGTAACATTTATTTTTTATTTTATTTTTTTTTAAACAAACAATCAGCATTGGTCAATTACAAGGAATGACTCAGATCTGGTGAGAAATATGGGAGTGGATTTGCAGTCTCAGGAGAAATGCTCTAATAAGCTTTTCACTACACTGAATGTGAGCCACTGCAAACTCACTTCCACTTCCTGTTTTGCAACAGAGATTCCTGGAGCTTTGTGGACTGTGCCGTAGAGAGGATGTATGCTCTGGAGAGATGAGAGAGGCTGATCTAAAACAAACACTTATTTCCATCATCTTTGAGTAACAGGAATAAACGCCTTTTCTTAGGAAAACGGGTCTGGCATTGCTGGAAGACACAGCAGCTGGTGTTTCAGTTAAAGTTGATGCTATAAATTTAAATACGTGCTCAATTTTTTGAGCCTTTTTTATCTGAAACATTTGAAACTGTAGTTGGTTTTCGCTGCCAGGTCTGCAGTTTTGGTTGTTACAGTTTTTGCTTTAACGTCTGTAGCACATTGTGAATGTGTGTGCTTCATAATTTAATGAATTGGAATTAAACTTTCAAACTTTGATATAATCTACAAATTTAGTTTGTTTTTAATCTAACTGGTACAACCTTCCCTGTACGGGAAAGTACAGTTTTCTACAGGCATTTATTTTGTTAATCAAATTTCTTGTTCAGAGTTATTTTTAGAATATCCACCATCACCCTTGACTCCACCCTGTGCCGTATTCAGCTTTTGATTTAAAAGAAAAAAAACAAAAAAAAACAGGCCAACAATTAAATTAACAACAGAAAGTGTGTTTGTGTGTGTTAGTCACTTTTTTAGTTGGAATAAAATTAAAAATTGAATTAGAAATTAAACAGCAGCTTATAAATACGCCTCATATTTTTGAAAACAGTGAAAATACATTTGAAAAGCGTTTAAAAGTAAACGTGAGAATAAGTTTTTCCACTACTTAAAGCCTTTGTGAACTTTTGTATCGAACTTCAGAGGGAAACAGAATATTAAATGAGAAACATAGAGGGTGTGGCTTGTTTTTCTACTTCGAATTGATTGGATGTAGTAAAGTAGGTGTTTTATACTGAACTGAACACTGACAGTTAGAGGGGCGTGGTTAAGGATGTCATGGTCATGCCCAAGCCTTTAATCTGATGTCATCAGAGAAGGCCTATCATTTTAAAGGGGAGGAGCATTTTCAGATTTAGATTAAAGGCAAACCTTTAAATTTTTTTTTGGATTGACTTGCACGGATGAATTATTAATCACAAAAATAGCAATCTAAGCTAACAAAATAAATATAATCGGGGTTGATTTAATGCTTACATTTTTTTTTAAATAAAATTAGTGAAAATTTCAAGAAGATGTTAGATAATTTGCTTTTACTGAGATAATATGAGTTCAGTGGTTTAACCAGCCTTAACCTAATCAATTGCAAATCGAATAATTAGAGTATATACAGTATTTGTTTTTCTTTCCAAAATTGTTTTGAATTAAGTTGAATTCAGTTATGTCTGATAGCAATGTATGTGATTAATCCGACAGTGTAACAACTCTCTTCAAGCTCCAATCATCTCGCTCTCACCTACTTAGATGCACAATTGAGCTATTGAGATGTTAAAAGTGCCTTAATATAAAACACACTTTTTTCTAACTCAAAAGTCCACTCCTCAAAAGTACATTCATCCTCCCTCAAAATAAATTACCCTCCAGCTTTGATGGCCTGTGCCAAAGGTCAATTTATACTTGGTCTCTAAGCACTCATCCATCATGGCAACTCCTACGCAGTGGAGCACTATATCCATGTTGAGCTGTCTGCAAGCATGCAGCCCCTAACACCATTAAGAAACACTCTAACGGTGAGATCATCACTTGCCACGTAGTAGTCACAAGACAAGCATTTTTACTAAAGAAACACAAGTGTACGTGATGCAAGAGTGCTTTTTCTTAGAGTCCTGCAAACAATGTTATGCCCTGAGATCATACATTTCATTCATGCTTCTCTTCTTCACTGTTATCATTTCCATTTGCATCTGATGATACATGTTTCTTGTTTCTCTCAACTGCTGTCATCACCTGTGCCTCAGCCACTCCCCCATTGAGTTACCGGTTTCTGCATAACCAGTTTAGCCTCCCTCCCTGTTTACTCTATATAACATGCTGTGGTGGCACTTTAGACTCACTTTTCCTGTCTCGCACACGAACGCACGTTTCCTTTTGGGAGATCTTTGGGGATTTAACCATGTCGCTTGATCAGGACTTCTGTTACCTCTGCAAGGAAGATCTCAGGGACCCCGTTTCCATCCCATGCGGTCACATTTTCTGCTCTGTCTGTATCAAGACCTACTGGGATCATGCAGACAGCACTGGACAGTACCTGTGTCCTCAGTGCAGGGTCACCTACAAAAAGAGGCCCAATCCACGCCGTCTGCAGTCCTCACGCCACTCAACTTCATCCCTCAGAAACTCTGACTCTTTCCCTCCGGCCCCTCCGGCCCCTGACTACAACTATGCCGGGCCCCAGGACGTTGGATGTGACATCTGCATCGGAAAGAAGCTCAAAGCTGTCAAGTCTTGTCTGATGTGTCTTGCTTCCTACTGCGAGAAGCACTTGAAGCCCCATTATGAATCATCAACCTTCAAACGACACAAGTTGGTTGATGAGATCGGACATCTTGATCGTCAGATCTGCCCCCAGCACCAGAAAGGTCTGGAGCTTTACTGCCGGACGGATCAGATGTGTATCTGTGTGTTGTGCACAGTGAAAGAGCACAAGGGCCACGACATGGTGTCCGCTGAACAGGAAAGGGCGGAAATGCAGGTAAGACTACAAAAAGTGCAATTGTGATCATTTTTTCCAATGGAAATATTACCCCGGTTAATCTGTTATGGCAACAGCTTAAATGGCGATAGTGATCAGCAGAAGTAACAACCTTTCACCTCCTGTATGCAACAGTGCACCCATTCAAGCAAAAAATGTAATTCTGAGTATGCTGGATATGCTAGATAAAATACAAGAGTAGCCAACCCCTCTAAAACAAACATGGCCAGTGAGCGATCTCCACCCAAACAGGAGATGAGAAAACGATCTAAGCTGTATCGTTGAGGAAGGGTTTCATTATTAACAGTTACACACAACAGTTCTTCACCTCCATTATTGACCAAAAATAGGGTTTCATTGAACCCATCAGTTTACATAATAATGACGGATGGTTTATTAATTAATGAACAAGCTTTAAAATTTTAAGAATGTTTTATATTAAATGAACAAAGAGTATCTAAAAGTGACTGTATTGTCATGTGGAAGTGGTTGCGGTGTGGAAGGATGCTGTACTTACAACATTCCTTTGTCATGAATTTGTTGTTTTTAATTGTTCATAGCAACGGTTGGGCGCCACCCAAGCTGAGATCCAGGAAAAGATCCATGACAGAGTGAAGCAAATGGAAGAGTTGAAACAGGCCGTGGATGCACTCAAGGTATGTCTGGAGAGTAAATATGTCATGTTACAATAAAACTAATTATACAACATCAGATAATATGCAACATCAGCATTAATTCTCTGGTAGTCAAGAATACGTTTACCAATTCTTACTCAGAAGGAAGCTGGAATGTTTTGGAAATAGATGTGTGTATAAAACATAAAAAGGTTAATTTCCAAGGAAGAAAATGATGCAAAGTTAGAAATAGAATACTGACAGTTACACTGGTTCTTTCAGAGTTCAGCACAACGGGCTTTGCAGGAGAGTGAAAAGATGTTTGGTGACATGCTTCATTCCATTGAAAGAATGCAACAGGAAATGACAAAACTCATCTCGGCCAATAAGAAGTCTGCACTTAACACTGCTGAAGGCCACATGGAGCGTCTGGGCCACGAAATTGCTGACCTGAAGAGGAGAGACAATGAGCTGACACAACTGTCTCGTACTGAGGACCACATTCATTTCATCCAGGTGACTGAGAAACAATCTGATGCACATATACACATCCACTGAGCACCAGCAGTGTTCAAATAAACATCATGTGGATAGATTTTAGTGTCAGGATGCATGGTAGTGCAAGTAAAAAAAAAAAAAATTATTTTGTTTTTTCTAATATTTCACTGGTGATACAATACTCTCTTAAATATTCTAAAATGTTCTCTTCTAGAGCCATCATTAAAAATTTACTAAAACTAAAAATTGTTCTGTTTTTATCACAGAGTTACCATATGCTGATTGCCCAGACTGACGCCGAGGAGCTGCCCTCTGTTACTGTGAACCCTTACTTCTCCTTTGGCTCTGTCACCAAAACCGTCTCTGAGATGAAACAACATCTAAATGAGTTCAGCAATGAAGAACTGGTCAAGGTGGCAAAGACAGGTAAGGTCTTGTATAACAGATACAGTCCTGTTTTATTAGCCACCATATCTCATATCCAGTTTGAAATGCTCATTTGTTTAATTGAGAATGAGTATAAATCATGCTCTTTCTTGTTTATCGCAATTAACCATTAAACTGAGGTCTTAATAATTCTCAAATCTCTTTCAGTGAACAAAATGCCGTTCTGCCAGTTAGAGGACCGTAAGAAGAAAAAGTCTGCAAAGTGTAAGTCAATGAAAATTGGAAACTCTAGCTGCCCTGCTGTTTGCTTTGTGTTAAATAGCTGGAATTTTGGAATGGTATTTGTCAAAAGCCAGTGTCGTGCTCCAAGAAGTTGTTGGTCTGTTGCTAAGCAATGATCTTAAAACCGACATCACATTAAAATTCATATTGATTAGCTAATCTCTTCTATGAACAGCACACACTACCATTCAGAAATATTCCAAATAAGAATATAATGTAAAATTTAGTTTATTGCTGTGATGGCAATTTTTAATTTTCAGCAGCCATTACATAAGTCCTCAATGTTACATGATCCTAATATGCTGATTTGGTGCTCAAATTAATTTTGGGAACAGTTGTGCAGGTGAGTATTTTAGTGATTTATGTGATGCTTTTATTTTTAGTATTTGATAAGTAGAAACCTTTACTACCATGTTTGTTCAATTAACTGTGTCTTTGCTGAATAGAAGTATTAATTTCTAAAAAAAACATTGTGAGCAGTAGTGTATATATTCTCAGCTCTAACATGAAAGTACCTACAGTACTATCTAGAAAGTACCTAACGGTCCTTCCTTTTTGTCAGTAACATGATCATGCTATGAATGATCAAATTAACGTTGACATTTCTCTCTTTATTGTGTCTCTAGCGGATGAAACTGACATGTACAAGAGTCCCAGCAACACTCCCCGGACAAGGGACGAGTTCCTCCAGTGTAAGTTTGTTTTCATCCAAGAATTTCCTTTTTGCCCAAGAACAGAGGGCGTTGTTGTAGAGATAACACGCTCAGGGCATAAAGATCAAGGTCAGCAGAATTCTCACCTCTGCTTATGATTATTTAAAATAGTATATACATTTTTATATTTTGGAAGCTTGCAGAAAATGCTAAGAAAACGTGCTGCCATTCATCCTGTTAAATGGCAAACTTTAGTGGGAGTAGTCTAACATCATTCCTTACATACTGGGTTTGTGTCCAAGCATATTGTAAGAACAGGCATAGACTGCTTATTGTGTGGCTGAATCACTCTGAATCCCCTTAAACATTTCGTTTATTATTTTCAATCTAATAATAACACAATTTTCTAAATGTGTGTTGAGCATCAAATCAGTATATTTCTGGGATTTATGAAGGATCATGTAACACTGAAGATTGAAGTAATGGCTGCTGATAAATCAGCTTTGTCATCAGGAATAAATAACATTTGAAAAATATTATTAAGTAGTAAACAGTTATACATTATTTGTAATAGTACATCATAGTAATGCTGTTTTTACTGTATTTTGATTAAATAAATGCGGCCTTGATGAGCATAAGAGACTTCTTTCATAAACGTCTTACAGACCCGAAACTTCTGTATGGTGGTGTAAGTCAGAAGACAGCTAATAATTATGCTAAGTTAGGTTGTTTGAGAGAATATAGAATAATATATAGGGTGTCTTAAATATGTATCGACACTCTTGGCCCTCTAGATGAGAGACGTTCACGCACCTCTGGCAGAAAGCACCTCCAAATGTCCAACCAGCTCTGAGAGCCATTGTGCAGACTCAACCACTAGGCAGGTGATTTATACACATGCATGTTGCACCTTACATCAGGAATGCTCATCTAGGATCAGATTTGCTTAGCCAAATTGTTCCCAGATCAGGAATCCTATACTAGGATAGCCTAAAATAAACATGCAATGATGTCCGTCTTGTCATATGCATTATTTTTGGTTTCTTTTGATAAAAGTTTCACAGCAAATGTGGCATTGTTGATCTGTAGACAATTGTTCAATTAATTAACAGATCTGCAAAAACTGTGGTCTTGAGTGTCTTAACTCGACTCATGCACATCTGCATTTTGATGTATATAAAATCACTTGTGGCAACTTTATCCAAAAATCTAGCTTTTTAAGCACCAAAATGCAGCGTATATGTACATGGGTCAAGATACTTGCATGCAAAGTGGGCAGAGATTCATTGTCTTTATAATGTCACACATTCACATGCAAGCTTTAATTCACCAATCCTGATCAGCTCTTGTCTATCTTGTTTACTTTCAAGATGCCTGCCAGCTTACTCTGGACCCTAACACAGCATACAGACAGCTCTACCTCTCCCGAAACAACAGGAAAGCAGCACTAAAGAGAGACCCTCAGTCTTACAATGACAGCAACCAGAGATTTGACTGCCTGCCCCAGGTCTTGTGTAAAGAGACCCTTTCAGGAGGTGCCTACTACTGGGAGGTGGAGTGGAGCGGAGAGGGAGCCTCCATTGGTGTGGCATTTAAAGGGATCAAGAGAACAGGTTACGGAGACTCGGCTCGTATTGGCTACAACCGCAAGTCCTGGAGTCTCTTCTGCTCTGACTCCAGCTACTCAGCTCGACACAACAAAGACCAGGTTGAGATTAACGCACCCTACTCTTCCCGTATCGGGGTGTTTCTGGACTGTGCTGGAGGCACTCTTTCGTTCTACACAGTGTCTGAGTCTATGTCACTTATTCATCAATTTAAAGCTTCTTTTAGTGAGCCGGTATATCCTGGCTTCTGGGTGTGGTATGAATCTGCTATTACTATTAGTCAGTTGTAAATGGTTGAACTGGACACCGAATATAAAGGCATTACTACCAGATTTTTTAAATGTAGTTTAAAAAAATAAGCCTGTTTATGGTGAAGCTGATTACAATTAGTGTATTAATTAATTAATTGTAATTAATTAATCTGTGGTATTCCAAATAATATGTTTAAAATATTTTTTACTAATTTACAAAAAAAAAAATATTAAAATGTTATTCTATAAAAATATTTCAGTAAGTTTTGAAAGTTGTGAAGCTCATTTTCCTAGAATATAGACGTTACAAAAAGTCTAATATCTTTACTGTCATGTTTTGTCTATCTGTGTGATTATGCTGTTTAATTAATTTGAAGTTTAATCAGGTGCAATATAAGCTTTTTACAGTCTATCTTGCGCTTGATTTATGTGGTTCATTTAATCTGCATTAATGATAACATAATAAAAGTTTCTTTCTGAATTGTTGTTGAATCATTTATTGCTGAATCGTATTGGAAATCGAATTGTTGGTGCATAAATGATGGCTATGTATAATACAGTTTATAGAAATATTTCGTTCCAAGGAAAACTTATGACATACAAGAGTGACATCTGCTGGTTGCAGGCACATCTGACTCAACAATGGAACTTTTGAACAAATAAAACGAGTAATTTATTTTTATTATATATTTTTTTTCTACTAATGTGTTAGTGTTAGCTTAAACTGAAAAGAAAGAAAGAAATCACTGCTTAACAATACTTTTTGTAGTTCAGATTTATAAAAAGTATACAAAATTGCAATGTATATTTTAAAATTTATAATCAAAACGTTTTTCATAAAATATTAAATTTTCCAAATAATCTGAAATAATAGCAAAAAAGTATACAGGTCTAATTTAAACAGTCATAATCTTTCCTGCTGAAAAAAATTACAGCGTACAAGTAAAAACATTACTGGTTTATTATTTTAAACCCAATCTCACTGATGCAACCAAGACTAGGCTATCACAAGTCAACTCAATTTCACCTCGATGACAAATTTAAATACGCAGAATTAATAGCAAAATGTTGGTGTAAGTACGTACATTCAAACGGAAGAGTGTTAACCCAGAACTCAGGATCGAGGTCATGTGTTGCACCCGGACGGATTTACTTAGCGCACCCATTCAGATACAACCGCCGTACGAAAGAACATGGCAACGCAGGTGAGTCTGATATTTAGCGTTTATTTCATGATCGTTGACAAATATACCACCCTTGCAGGTTTTATACATAATAATGTACGTGTTTACCACTTACATATACTGCCTGCAGAGCCTCGAAATGTCTTGTTTGTTTATTAGACGCATCTGTGTGCTTTCCGCTTTTAGCACATGTGCTTCAGTTTGTTACAACAATAATTAAATGTTTTAATTTAGGTCTTTGAGATTTTGAGGTCCATTCATGCAAACGACCTTTATGTAGATATTCAGATATTGAGAAACCTTCTAGTAAAAGTTTTTTTAATACTAACGTCACCCTAAAACCATAGCTTGTGTTTGTGATGCTTAACTTAGCATGCGTGTCACTGTTTTTATCGGAAATATGAAACTATACTTGTTAAACCGCTTTAATAGCGTATTTGCTACAAATTGTCATTGCGGTGGTACAATTACTGTCCCGTATTTATCACTTTACACTTTTCTGCTGCATTGAGCATTGATTTAACTGGAACCTGTGTTGCGCTTGTGTCACTATGGCAACGCACGCGCTTAACGACTGTTTACTGATTAAATTACATAAGGATGACATTACAACGCGGCTTAATTTTTCGTTTTCACACTTATATTGGAGATGATTTTAAACTTGCATTATATATTTTTTTATTTATGAAAGGTGGCAGCCACGAAGGTTCCGGAGGTGCGAGACATCACTCGGATTGAGAGGATTGGTGAGAAACTAAATAAGCCACAATAATAAAAAGCAACAATTAATTACATTTTGCTACCAGGATAAGTTTTTTGATCAAGATAGCTCTGTTTGTTCACAGAACAAACATGTCGGGGGAAAAAAATTTTCTGATAAAGTGATTTAAATCTTGATTTCTGTCACAGGTGCACACTCTCACATTCGTGGCCTTGGGTTAGATGATGCCTTGGAGCCACGGCAGGTAATGTTCAATGTTTCTGATGGATTTACCCATGACAACATGCTTGTCTTTGGCTCAAGTATTACTCACTGCATGTTCAGAACAAAACAACATGAATGAAATGAATCTCTGTGTCACCAGGTGTCTCAGGGGATGGTGGGTCAGCTGGCACCTCGAAGGGCAGCCGGTCTGATCCTTGAAATGATCAAAGATGGTCAGATTGCTGGTCGTGCTGTTCTCATCGCTGGCCAACCTGGGACGGGCAAGACCGCTATTGCTATGGGTGTGTTTCTGAATATTTTTTCTTGATTAATCACATTTCAAGTGTAAAATTAATTGACATGGTTCAATAAATGCACTTGAGGTTGAGCTGACCACAATCACGGTTATGAGATGTCAAAAAAATAGGCATCAAAATTGCAAAGCCATTATAAAATAAGCATTGAGTTGTGTTTATTGCACAGGTCTTGCCCAGTCTCTTGGCCCTGACACACCTTTCACTGCTCTGGCTGGGAGTGAGATTTTCTCTCTGGAGATGAGCAAGACCGAAGCTCTGAGCCAGGCCTTCCGCAAAGCCATAGGAGTCAGGATAAAGTGAGTGAAGCAGCATTAAGTCTTCATTAAGAAAAAATAATAACCTTCAAACATGCAAGTTTGGCATTATGTCATATTAAAGAAGGGGCATAGTAGGCTGTCTCCAAATGGATATTAATGATTTACTGATATGATATGGATTTTATTAAAGTTCACTCATTTACTTTTCTTTTTTTTTTTGAGTTCTAAGATGTAGTTAATTTTAATATTTCACAAATGATTGCATGACTGCTCATGTTCTGTGTTTGTTGTTTGGCAGAGAGGAGACGGAGATCATTGAAGGAGAGGTGGTAGAGATTCAGATCGACAGACCTGCTACAGGAACGGTAAGTCTCTGCTCTTCGTAGACCAGATTCACTGAATTCATTTGTCTCTGTTTTGGTAAATAAGATTAATATGTAAAAGAAAAAAACATTGTCTCTAGTGGTAGCTGCAGTTTACAGGTTAAAGTTGACACAGTGAATCTTGAAAAATAATGATTTATTTGGATTCATGGATTCAATATTTTTATTCCATTAAAAATAAGAATTTTGCATTTTTGATTTTGTTTATTTTAAAGGGTTAGTTCACCCATAAATTAACATTTAATCAATAATTACTCATCCTCATGTGGCTCATCTTCGGAACACAAATTTAAGATATTTTTTCCACTCAACCATTCTCATGTGACTTATGTCTTCCGCCATTTTAGAGAATATTACTACATAAGCTTTCCTCTTGGCGTAAACGGCCGCAGATTACGTACATGCGCATGCTTTCACCCGGATGTAAACAAAGCTGATTACATCAAATACGTTAAAGCTTTTATATACGGCACGTTGAGATAAAGAGTATATTATATTATTTTTGTTTTATTTGTTCAAAAAAAAGTTTTCTTGTAGCATTGTAAAATTGAAGTTGGTCCACTGATGTCACATGGACTTTTTTTATTACTCGTGTTTTTATCATGTTTTTGGACCTGCGATCATTTTAGTTAAATTGCTGTCGTTGGAGGGACAGATGGCTCCCTGTTATCATCAAAATATCTTAATTTTTGTTCCAAAGATGAATGAAGGTCTTATGGGTTTGGAACGACACGAGAGTGAGTAATTAATGACAGAATTTGGGTGAACTAACCCTTTAACGTTTTGATGTGCCTTGTGAAGCTGAAGTAAATAAAAGCGCACCGCAAAGTTTTCTGAATACATTTATTTGGCTGGGAAGCATTATTAAAGATATTTATCATTCTTCGGTGGGGAAATTAAGTTTTTGTTATTATGAAAGTGAGAAATGAATTTTCGGCTGTGTTGATAAGTTCAGTGTAGGACTCGGGTCCCATAATAGTGCTCAGTATGAAGCTAGGATATGTCCCTAAATGAACTTGGGCATTAATTATTTTTTTTCTTTCTCTATTTGTATTAAGGGTGCAAAAGTGGGGAAGCTCACGCTGAAGACGACAGAGATGGAAACCATCTATGATCTGGGGACCAAGATGATTGAGAGTCTCAGTAAAGAGAGAGTACAAGCTGGGTGGGTGAATAATAAAGCTGAAATTTGTGAGACCCTTTTTTTGTATAAAACAAATGGATCGAACTGGACCGCCATCCAGCTAATTGTGCTTGAATTTACTGAACTGAATTACTGAAATAATTGATGAGCTTGGATGAGATCTGAACTCTAGTAATAAGCCCTTGAGTTGTTGTTTTATTATTATTATTACATGTAATGTGCATATACACATACATACATATAGTGAGATGCGTATTTAACATGAGTGCATATAAGTTATAAAAAGGCTCAAGCCAAACCACCTTGTTTTCAAGGTTTCAACTGCTTATATCATTAATGGATGCTACATTTTTCATATTCTGCAGAGATGTGATCACCATCGATAAAGCCACAGGAAAGATTAGTAAACTGGGACGGTCATTCACTCGAGCAAGAGATTATGACGCCATGGGTGCACAGGTACACATTCTCTTTCCCTCTGTGAAATGAATCCATCAATCAATGACAACCTTTTTCCTTAGAGCATTTTTCATATATACTGTTTCTGTTGTTTATTTCAGACACAGTTTGTTCAGTGTCCGGAGGGAGAACTGCAGAAACGGAAGGAGGTTGTTCACACTGTCTCTCTTCACGAAATTGATGTTATTAACAGCCGCACTCAGGGATTCCTGGCCTTATTTTCAGGTTGGTCATACGTTTTAAAACTGACAAACTAGATAATGACATGCTTGGGGGAAGTAATCCTTGATTAGTCTATCAGAGTCAAAAGAAAGGTCTTTAGATGTTTGTGTGTTTGCTGTTGTTGATGTTTGATTGTCTGTGCTGCAGGGGACACAGGAGAGATTAAGTCTGAGGTTCGAGAGCAGATCAATGCTAAAGTGTCTGAATGGAGAGAGGAAGGCAAAGCTGAGATCATTCCTGGGGTAAGCAGGCCAGTCAAATAAGACCTTTGAAGTGTTCATTGGAGAAGAGGAACCAGCTTATGAACCGAGAATGGACTTTTTACTTCAATTCCTTTTTCTTCTATTGAAAACCTTCCAGATATTGACACTTGACTCTTACTCTTATTTAAATTTCTACTAAAGTTTTCTTCATTTAAAAAAACAACAACCTAATACATAATTCAATAAAATAATATTGAAGAATTGCCCCCAACTTTTTAAAAAAATTTTACGTTAGTGCATAAAAATATCCTTTGGCTGCAAATCTTAACATTTTTTGTATTAATTTTTTTTTTAAGCTTTGGAAAGAACACAGATCAAGTAATCTTTCTAAAGCTTAAAAACACGTTAAGGCATAAGCACATAAATATTTTTGTCAAGCATTCTGCATAACATACAAATAATAATTTGCATGATTATAATTATTCAAAACCTCTTATTCCTCACTACATGTGAATCATATTTTTAATTTAAAAAAATTAATTGACTAATGCCACAAGACTTTAAACTGACAAACAGGATGTTGTAATCAAGAAAAAAAAATCTTATGTATTCCACCAAGTATGCCCTACATTATTAACCTTTAATGTTATCATGGCAATAATGCGTCATGTTTTTTCAGATGGGTTTCTTAGCCTTCACACAATAGATGACAATTATGGTTGCAAAGGTAACTTTTGTTATGCTTGCAGGTTCTCTTCATAGACGAGGTCCACATGTTGGACATAGAATGCTTTTCGTTCCTGAATCGAGCTCTTGAGAGTGATCTATCACCTGTACTCATCATGGCCACTAACCGAGGCATCACCCGGTATACACACAAACACGACATCAACGGCTACAAATGAATGCATCAACTATCTTTAATTGTGGATCATTTCTAATCATCCACTGATATTTCATTTTTACAGTATTAGAGGCACCAATTACCAGAGTCCTCATGGTATTCCTATAGACATGCTTGATCGTCTGCTAATCATTGCAACCTCCCCCTATACCGAGAAAGAGACCAGACAGATCCTGAAGATTCGGTGAGAGCATTTTTGACGTTAAATTATATGCAGTATTGTGAGGTTTTTTGTTCCTTCTCACCATACATTGTGTGTTTGTGTTCTAGCTGCGAGGAGGAAGATGTCGAGCTGAGTGAGGAGGCACATACAGTTTTAACACGTATCGGACAGGAGACTTCACTGCGTTATGCCATCCAGCTCATCAGTACTGCAGGCCTGGTGTGCCGCAAACGCCGGGTAATGCCAACACACGCATGTATATTGGCTAGTGCTGCAAAAAAATATTAAAAGAAGCATTTTTGGTCTGACTGGCTGTACATTTCTCATAGGGCACTGAGGTCCAAGTGGAGGACATTAAGAGGGTCTACTCTCTATTCCTGGATGAGTCCAGATCCTCACAGTACATGAAAGAGTACCAGGACTCCTTCCTCTTCAATGAAACACGTGAGCTTCATCTCCGCTTGTCATGCCCGTGATTCCTGGGGGTCTTATAACAAGGGCTCATATGTCATGCCCATATGTCATATCTTTACAATGACTTTTTTTTTCCAGCAAGCACATGCTTTAATGGTATTTTTAGAGCTGTACATATACAGAAGGACATTATATAACTCTTAAGGTAACATTATTTATTAATTAGTCCAATAACACTGGGGCTTTTCATGCCACTTGTCTTTCTTTGTGGCAGTCATGACATACTCTGTTTCCACAACTGATCCTGCTTTGCCTTTGTTGGAAATATATTTATTTGTGGAGCCACAAAAACTCATTTGGTTTCAGATTTAAAAATTACTTCTACTACTTTTATTCACACTTAAGTTAAGGTTCAGTTCTCTTCATGCAAAATATGTAGTTTATAAGTACTAATGTTAATAATAGGTATATTAAAATGCTACCCAACATTTTATACACTGGTTTTGTACAACTTTTTTACTATAGTAGAAGTGTTGTATAAAAGCATTATTACATTCGCAGTCTTGCTTTATTTTAGTTGTTGCTTCAGCCAAATGACAGCCCAGATTTAAAATTTTGTATCCTCTTTCTGTTTCTCCTTTCAGAATCCTCTCAGATGGACACTTCGTAATAAAAAAGCTGTGGAGAGGTGTCTCCGTTCATTACTCCTGTGAAGTCCATTTACAACCTTGTCTCTTAAAAGTGTTTAAGCAATTGGGTGTTCATACCCTTAGGCTTTATCTTTATCTTTTTCTTTATTTGCTTCTTGGTATTGGTATTTTATATGTTTTGCATTGAAAGAAAAAAAATAATTTCTTCTTGTTTGGCTGTATAACATCGCAACCAAAAGATGAAATAAAATGATTTGACCATAAACTGACAAATTCGTCATCCTAGTATTTATATTATATAAAAATAACTAAAATGTAAACTAGAAATGTTTTCATTTAAGTTTGTTTTTCATCTAATTTCTGCTTGTATTCGATTAATGAAAACATTTAAATAGCTTTAGGTAACTTGTGTTCTGACATGTCTCTGTTCTGCTCAGGCTACTGATTAGTTGTAGTATTACAGTGCTTGGCTAGGTGGCAGCATGTAATCAATATTAAGCAGTTCTTTATTCTTTAACTTGATAGTGAACGTGTAAATCTCTTTTCTAACCTTAATCAGTGTAGCAGAAAGTTTATTTTGTATAATATTCTTTTGAAACTTTTGAAAGAGGATGTTTGTCAACGTTCTGGCGCTGTGCGCATGTTTACATGGATTGTATGTACTTAACAAAACCAAACCGAGATTTAGAAACCCAGAGGTTTTGATGTTTGGTTTTTGCTAACCAAGCAGAAAACAAGCCAGTTCATTCACAGTATGATGAATATATGGATAGATGGACAGTGGACCATTTCTTTGGGGTAAACCTTAGCAAAAGGGCTTCACACAGTCGTCGTCATGTCTGAGGTTACAAAGCAACGTTTCCGTATGTCGCATGAGTGAACATAGCCTTCCATTTACAGCATGTCTGCCTGTTAAAAAAGAACCATGACTAACAAAACAGCAGACTGCTTTAAAATGGAGGAGAAAACATGAGATAATCCTTGGAGAGACATTTAGTAGACTGCACTGACTGGCTGGCTGGCCGGCCTTCTCAAAAGAGCTTTTGATGAATCTGGCCAGTTAGATGAAATCAAAGGTATATAAATTGGAAAGGTCTGTAAGTCTGAGAGGGTAGTGTGCATGCTCTCTGTTCCTCTCCAACGTCCCAGAGATAAGGCTGTAATTCAAAACCTCCCATTAACATGTCTGGATGAATGGCAGTGAGAAGGGAAAGCATTGGAAAGCTATACTGCATCCGGGCCTAGTTTCTTCTGCGCGATCCCTTAAAGTTATGATTTCTGCTACCATTAAGGGGACACTTGATTGTTTCTTAAGACTAATGCACTGGAGGAGTTTTTCTTGCATGATTATTTTAGGTCGTAGACTGGCCGGGGGGGGGGGTGTCTATTTTTTGCTTTCTTAGGTTGACAAATCATGACCCACTTTTTCTTCTTCTTTTTAGACTTTGTACCTAGTGCGCTGAAAAATCCCTTTAAGGGAGCATTATTGGAATACAAATCACTTTCATGAGAGATCAAGGAAAAAAGGAGCCTTGCTGCTCCCTTATGCTGCCTTACCTGAGATATTTGTGATGCTTCATAACTCTCCTCATTTCTCCCTTCTACTCGAGAGGATTAATCTGTCATCTGTATCCCACAAATCCCTCTCAGTCTCCTGCTGCATATCTCTGGGCAGCCCTCCCAACATCCACTTCTCCGGCATCAAAGAAGTGTCTGCTGGAATCATAATGCAGAACAGAGATGATGGGAAATTGAAAATGACTCGAGTTTATAAAATAAACCATTCAAATAAAAGGTCTATATCTGTAGGGAACCATGTGGAGAAAATGAGTGTTGTGGGTAAGTGACACTCCGGCTGCTGCTGACTGAGTGTCATGAGTGTATTAAAGATGAGCTGTCCTTCTAATATGCATAATAAATGTCGTTGCTACATTAGTTACCAACCAGTATTAGGTTTTTTTTTTAAAGTATTTGTTGTTACACTGTTGAATTATTAAATCTGAGGGATTAATGTTAAAGCAGTTTTTGATATGTCCATATCACTTCGCCAAACGAGTTTTAAGGTCCCTTTTAGTCAAATAACGAAAGGTCACAATGACACTGACCGAAGAAAAAAACAACGTTAGTAACGTTACACAGCAAGATAAAACGACAAATTATTTTCGTGTTATTCCATTTTATTATGTACGGAAAACACACATCTCCTCAAATTTGCGCGTATCAGTGTAAAATAGTAATTTTGTTGTTAAATTTAGCAACATTTCAAACTACTCTAACGACTTTTTCTTCAAATGAACAAATAGCAACACATTTATACATGTGGTACTTTGGTTACTTTATCTGAATTAGGTTAGTTGAAAACACTGCGTACACGATAACTGCTCTGACGACTTTTAAACAACTTAAAAGCAAATAATTTTTCTGACAAATTAGGTTATTTCTGAACTTTTAGTAAAGAAGAGACCCTTCTACCGAACACCACTGAAGGACGCACATACTCAGGTAATTAATACGCTTAATTTCTCTCTCTCTCTCTCTCTCTCTCTCTCTCTCTCTCCAATAACTTCATTAATAACTGCAATCATCTGCTATCAGAGGTTGGTTTTGTAATTATCGACGCATGCTTAAAAGAAATTCACTTAAAAAGACAACCTGACGAATGTCTTGAAACACAACATAGTTATGCTGCTCGAGAAATGTTTCATTTTTATTAGCAATGTTGAAAGCAATATTTTGCCCAAGACTTTTGAATGGCAGTGTAATACTGCTAAGTGATTAGCTATCACCATACTGCATCAGCCAGAATTTAAATACCAATGCATCCCTACTATTTTCCCTTATTTGCATATTTACTTGATTGAACAGATTGCTGTCTGATTGGTGACGTTCCATTTAGATTTTCTATAAAAATCCAGTGGCATTCTCTTTGCAAATGTAAGTCTTCCATTCAAACTTGAGTTAGTGTCTGATCAGTTAAAATTCTGTGTTTGGGATGTGTGTTATGCGATGCTGTGTGTCTTGCTGGATTCGAGGTATGAAGCAATCTGTTCTTCACCATGGTCCATCTGTGTGTTATGTGGGGTACCAGTGAGTGCTCTCGCTCAGGGATTGAACATTCAGACCCCGGCAGATTGCATCAGTCTGTGTGGGTCATCCTGACATAAACCACCACATGCACTCTTCACTGACAACGTGACCCCTTATTTTGTGCAAAGGCTCTTTAATGCAGGTCTTTTGCTGTGTTTCAGATGAGTATAAGAGGGATGAACTCCCTGAGGAGGCTGTGCAGTGGATTTTGTCATGTGTTAAGCAGCTGTCATCATCTACTCTCCCTAGAAACAAGCATCTTCATAAAACTCTGAGAACCGCAGCATCCGTCTTTACTGAGGACACCCTGTTCTACCTCTGTTTGCTGTTCCTCACCTTCTCTTTCTCATTAGTGGTGCTTGCACAGACTGGGTTAGGGCTGTATGTGCATATGAATATTGAGTCATGCAGCTTAATATGCAGAGGTGTTCAAAGAGATCTGACTCATTTGGTGCTCAAAAATAAAACACAGATGAAGATATCCAAGCCTTATGTAGAGACTTGACTTGAGCCAGTAAGACACCACAGCCTAGCAACAGCACAGCATTATGCTAAACATGCTCTTAATACTGTAGAAATAGGATATATCTGCATAAGATGGGCTACCAGAAATGTCAACATCTGTTCTTTTTATTCTAAAAGTTGTATTATTTTGCATACTTGATATAATATGTGGCAAGATCATTTTCATTTTTATTTCATCCGTCATGATCTCCCTTCGTTTTAATAATTGCAGTCTTTAGGAAAGTACCTGCCGCCTTTAACGTGTGCCATTTTCTCCATCTGGCTCCACAGTCTCGCTCTACTCTCCCCTTATGCTGGATGCTGGCTATGTTTAGATGCTGTCATCTCCAAAAGGTACTTTTACAAATGTGCTGTTCAAACAAATACACACTCTCCTGTGCAGCCAAACATTCACACTTATGGACACCAAGCACTGGCAGATACATAAACATCCAGGTGTGTGCCTGTGATCCTCCCCTCAGGAGTTAGTTGCAATGTTTGAGCTTCATTCATGCTCGCACACAGCTTGCCGTGTTATATTTAGCAGGGAGAAGTAAACAGAATGTTTGTGCTGTGGTTCAGATAAAAAAAAAGGCACTTAGTGTGGGAATCTATTTGTAGCAGATCACAGGACTCTTTTGTATATGTAGTGAAAAAGACAAAGTGAGCAAATAATGTGTAAGTTAAATGCGTATAAGAATAAAACTGTAATGCACTCTATATCCACTGGCATTGACATTTCCATTTTTATTTTTGGCTTTTTCCCTTCGTATGTACAAAGAGAGGTCTGATATAATGTACAGTACAAGTCCATTTCTGCCACACACACACACACACAAAAGAACATTAATATAGAAAAAACATTTGAAATGATGACATACTTGTTCATAATTATTAGATAAAAAGCTTAAATGATGAGAAAGAATGTCATATTTATAGCATGGAAATTTTATCATTATGGCATTTTATCGAAAGTTAATTTAGTGCTGGTCATTTGAATTTATTTATGTATTTTTGTTTAACTTTTTTTGTTTTCCTATATTTTCATCCTTCAGTGAAATCAGTTTATTTCAGTTTATTTTGTTTAAAAATAATGTTGTGGGTTTTTTTTTTTGCTTCTAAAATTAGTTTTGTCATAACACACATACTTTTTTTTTGTGACAATCGTTAAAGAAATAGCTTTTTTCACCACAGAATATGCAGTTTCAGTAGTGACACTACTAACTAGCCAAGTCTTGACCCTTTGACAGAATTAGTGCCTGAACCTGACCAGTGTTCAGAGGTCAGACAGCTGATTAATAAATTCAGAAGTGGCATTCTGCAGCGTTTGCACTTTTGAAGATCACAAAAGTCGGATCCATTTACATGGATTGCTACATATATAGTATATATTATATGGACACATTTGGAATCAGTGATTTAAAAAAAAAAAAAATTAAGCAAAAATGTGTTAAATTGATCAAAAGTGCCAGAAAAGACTTTTATCTTAATATAAAAATGTGGCTGAAAGTCATATGTGTAGTTCTCTCCTTGACAGTAAATTAGAGAGACATAGACAAGAGTTAGTGGCTGCCCAAACGGTCCTCTTTTGTTGTATGAGGATGCATTGCAGTTGTCACGGTAACTCTACTCGCTTAACTCTCACCCGAAGTTCAGAAGATGCAACTGGATTTTCCAGGGCAAACTCATTATAACATTAAATATATACAAAATAATTACTCAGCATGGTGGTCACATAGCTATTTATTTTTTTTGTTCACTCACTCTTTGGCTTTACATTTGCAGCTTTTACTGCAATCCTTTAATTTTTCCCAGTCAAGTGCAGCCTACAGGAGACTGCTGAGAGAGCATTCACACACATACTGTAAGCACACACACATCACTAGAATAGCCCCCCATTTGTTCCCATTGATGTGTGTGGCAAATCTCGGTGCTGCAGCGTTAGGAGGAGATTTTGCTGCAGGGGTGTGACAAGACCGTGTAAACAGTTTTCCCCCTCATTTGCTTCTCTCTCTATTGTCATTACAGTTGCATTGCTCCCAGGCTGATGAAACTCAATTTTCATAATGGTGCTTTAGAGAGCAGGCCCAAATTGAAAGAACAGAATAGCTGAGTTGTGTGTGTAAGTCATTTTGATTATAAAATCACTTTCAGTTACGTAACATAGTTGTTTTCTTTGTGAATGAGTGATTATCTGATTGTTACACTAGTGTAAGTGTAATAGGGTTACCGCTATGTGGGGTCACTGTACTCAGTCATGTTGCTCAACCGGCTTGAAAACTCAGTGGCTAATGCTTTATATAAACAGTTTTACAAGATTGTTTGAATAATAGAGAGCAACAATGGCTAAAGTTTCGTTTAATCTTTTATATGTTTAATTACATATGATAAGCTGTAAGAAAAGTCAAATAAAGGAGGGAAAAAAATGGGTACTATGCTGTTAATATGAAGGATTTGCCTATATATATTTTTTTTCCACGTGTTTTAAAAACATTTTTAATTATGCATTGCATTTATGTTGTGTTTAGGATAAAAAAAAATAAACAGATAAGAGTCCTGACAGAAAATTACCAGTACCAATGGATACTTAAAAAGGATAGCTCTCTTTCAGTTGGTCCCCGTTTACTTGCATAGTTATTTTCCTCAATACTAGAGAAAGGAAGGTATTTTAAGGTGATCTGGGGTTAAACTCTGTTTCAGCATGGAGCCATATTATCCGTCAGAGCCCAGCAGGCCTCGGCGCACAGAGGCAGTGTTCTTCTCTGCTCATGAGGGAGGACGGCAATTTGTCATCAAAGAACTTTTTGGCATGGCCAGGGACTGAGATATTTCTCTTCTGGATGTTATTGTAGCATTTAACAGAGTAGATAGAAAATATGTCAGTGTGGAAAGCTGGGTGACTGAGAAAGAAATTTCCTCCCCGTGTTATAGAGACTGAGAAATCCTCATAACCTGTAAAAGACCAGATCAGCTTGGGCCATGTGTAGCTATGCATGAAAAATGCATTAATGAGCATGACAGGTGTTGATAACATGGAAGCATGCGGGATTCCTGCTTCACATTAATATGATATTGTGCCATAGGATATCTAGTACATTTAAATATTTTAATAAATTAAATTAATTGATTAAATAAAAGATTGGGCTAGTCAGCACCACAAAAGAATCTAGTTATATAAGAGCTCTTTGGCTTATGTGGTAACTCCCGTGCCACAGTCAACTTTTTATTCTTCCTTTTTAAATCTCGTGTCACATCGGAAAGGCATTTTATTTTTCTGTAAAAATGAAGGAAATAATTATGAATAATTATATATTGTCCCGATAAGGTGGCATTCATTTAATAATTTGATTTAAAATAATAATTTACACTAAATATGTTATTATTGCATATCATGTACAATACTGAGGTGCGGATAATTGCCACTATTTGCAATATGGGTTATAAATATAGGTTAAAATCCTGCATATTTTAACATAGTGGTAGTATAGAATTTATAGCTATTCACGCTTAGTGTAAATTGCATCTATTTTCATAGCTATTTTCATTTAACTTCTATTGCTATTTATGCTTACTGTATATATACACTTTTGTTTGCTATCATATATGGCTAAAAAACGCAGGAATAAATCACATTATTAAATTGACATTATTCCCTTATTTTAAATGCATGTTTAATCATCATAAGTATAGTAAAGTTCTTTAGAAAATTAAAACATCCCAAACTAAAATAAATATATACATAAAATATGTGTTTGTGTGCATGTGTATATATATAGCTATATACACAGATTTCAACAAAAGGATTGTTTTTGATGTATGCGTGCATACATTTTCGGCCAAGCTTTCTTAATAATATGTAAAAATATGAGAAAATCTTAGATCTACTGGCACAAAAGGTTTTTATTTAATCTTTGATTCCTTTGAACAATAACAACAGCATAGCAGAATGTACATGTTTTGCACAATTTGTCTCCCTGGCACATTTCCAGCTGGGCTCATATGTTGAGTAGGCTATACATACATGCTCTAGTTGGTCGATTCCACTGCAGGAGCTCATGAAGTGCTGGGAATGAGTCACATGTAGCGTGCTGTTTTCATTAAGATGCATGTGCATCGTGATGAATGGGAAAAGCCATGGAAATGAATGCGCACAGAGAACGTGAACTTGAGTCTTGTTAGAGTGGCGCACTGCAGCTGATTAGTGTGATCAGCCTGTGTTTAAAGATGCAGAGCCAGCGTGCGTGATGCGAGAATCCATAAACGGTCCTAAAACACACCACAAGGCTTTCATCATTTTGAAAGCCTGAAGCGAGACACACTTGTACAATCCACCCTGAGCATCGGTGCTAAAGAGGCCATTAGCAGTTTAATTAGGTTGCACATCTTAGTCCATCAAACACACACACCTCTACAAAAATGTCTTATAACCAACACATTGCATTACACTGCAGGCCGTGTCGTGCTCATAAGTGAATGAACGTGTTTCAAGGTGGCATGAAAATTAAAGTAATTTTTAAACTGGCTATTAATTTAGCATGTCAGTCTGAATTGCCAAGCTTATAAGCTTCTTAATTGCATTAGTGCTAAAGATAATGAGTTCATCATAAGAGTGCTGTGTTCTTCTGTTTACCTGCATTCTTCTGTTTCTATCCGCTTTTGACTGTTGTAATATCTTTTATTACGTTCTAAAATGTTCAAGATTTTTTGGCGTTTTTGCCTTTATTAGATAGGATGGATCACAACTGACAGGAAGTGAAGTCGTAGAGAGATAGGGGGATGGGATAATGGATAATGGTCATGGCATCCATGTCATGCCAGTCACGCACCCAAAATGTGCACAAGAAAGGGGCAGGATACATTAAATATGAGCATAAATATTGCTGGGTATTGCGTGTTTACATGTTTGCACATGTTAGGTGAGCTCTAAGATATTATCCAGGTAAAAATATAAAATATTTAATGAACTAGCAATGTCCAGCCCACATTTTTTGAGCCATATGTCATTTGCGAGAATCTAGCTCAGCATCTATTTGCATGTTTACATAAAAATGCAATAAAAAATTGTTTTGTTATTAGTGGAAACTTTAATATTCAGGTAAGAATGTTTATTTAATTAGTGTATAGGCCTCAGCTGTTCATATTTCTGTACTGTCTGACTTTAGAAATCGCATCTGTAAAAGCAATTCTTTTTATTGAAGATATACGGTTGGATACCTCCATTATGCTGAAAGCATGATTCTGTGAATGAGTTTGAATTTGTCCCCCGGGCTTTATTTTTAGAGAGGAGATCTGTTCTTATCTGCTATTCTCTGTCTTTCCTTCCCTTTTTATTAATGAGTAAAGACGCAGAGTGTGGTGTCTTCCCTTTTTGTCTCTATATTTAATGAAGTGTGCTTTTAAGCTAAGCATGTGTTATTTTAGTCCCTAAATGCACAATTATGTTGAATTCTGTGTTGTAGGGTGCTATTCTTAGCGTTGACCTTTTGTATTGGTCTTTGGCGTTTGAGGAGGAATAGCAAATACGCTGACTGCACTAAAACGTGTGCGGAATGATTTCGTTCATAATCAGATAACGGCTCTCCACAGATTTCTGAGCTGCTGGTGTAGTCTAGTGCAGGGGAAGTTTTTTTTTCTAGTGTTGCAGGCTAGTGAAGTTTCAGTCACGTCACATACCCTCACACTAATTACATACTGCTTTTTAGGGGTTCACTGCATGTTTTTGTATTTACGTAAGGTATTAAATGTTGTACTATTGCCTGTGTATTATGTGCTGTTTTTCGAAAATTAAGACTATATGTGAAAACTATTTATTCGATATGTAACATTTCAAGACCTCCGGAGTAGTTTCTGCTGAGCAGGTTTTTTTAATGGGATGCTTAACTCAAAAACATCGAATAATTTGCTCACCCCAAATGTCCTTCCAAATCTGAACACAAAAAAATATATTTTGAATGCTTCTTTTTCTGAATGCATATAATAATCAATGGGGCTGTTACTGGAAGCAGAAAAACATGAAAAACTAAACATATATGTGTCTCTGGACCACAAAACCAGCCTTAAGTAGCACAGATATATTTGTAGCAATACCCAACAACGCAATGTATTGGTCAAAATAAAAAAAAAAGGAACTCTTGTGCAACCTTATTTGCATTTTTTCCCCCCTTTTTTTAAATTTTGCCTGTGTTAATGTTAACTGCATAAATTTTGGCTTAGGTGTGTATTTTTATTGGAGCTTTAATAAAACAGATGGTGACATTTTTTTGGTCTATAAAGCAAATACTCACTTTATTCCTGTTTTCTGCTTTAGTGTATTATTGAGCCAAATAATAATGCAGCTATAATTGTGTGGGTGTTGGTTATGGATGTCGGAGGGTGGTTTGTATTTGTGTCATGAAGAGAATTGTGTGTGCTTGTAATATTTGAGAGAGAAAAACTCACAAATCAACCACTTTTCCAATCATTGGAGTTTTACTGGCGTCTAATGGGAAAATTTGCTATTGTCCCCAAACAAAATATTACTGAAAGCTAATTTTTTAAGATGTCAACCTCAAATTTGGAACACAACTTGTTTAGATGTATGGCTTTGATTTTATAATATGTTTACAGTTCAACATGCTTCATAAAATAAAGATTTTCTATTAAGTATTGTTCAATAATCTTCTTCTTTAAAATGAGACCACATTTTTTGACATGGACATTTTTGTCCACTATGTAGTTATATGTTACGTTTTTTTATTGATGCACCAGGGTTAAAGATCATGTTTTATGAAGATATTTTGTAAATTTCCTACAGTAAATATATCAAAACTTAACTTTTGATTCATAATACACATTGCTAAGAATTTTTTCTTTCACTTGAACAATTTATATTATTTTTTAATTATTTATTTGACAATTTTCTCCTTTTCTTTCTTTCTTTTTTTTCCTGCACCCTCACATCCCAGATTTTTAAATAGTTGTCCAAATATTGTCCTATCCTAACGAGCCATACCTCAATGAAAACCAATTTATTCAGCTTATTTTTTATGTATTATTATTTTTTCAAATGATGTATAAATCTAATTATCTAATTATTCTTTCATTGTACAAAAAACACAGAAAATAATCTTTAAAATATCTTCTTTTGTTTTCCACATAAGAGACATGTTTTGAGTGAATAGATAGAGTGAAAGTAAATGACAGAAGTGTCATTTTTTCAACATATGATCCTTTCCATATGCTTTTCTCGACACTGTTTTAATGGGCTACAAAGGTCTTGAACTAGATCTGTCTGTCCTGAGGCTTACAGTACGTGGATTCAGTGTTCCAACTATCAAAATAGCCTAAAAGAGCCAACCAAACAGAAATTGACACGTGCCTCAACAAATATTATCTTAAGCTTATAATTGACCCTAAAATTACCCTTGTTTTTATTTTTTGTTTCTTTGGCCCACAGAATGTTTTAACAGTCCCATGGAAAAGAAATCGCCACATTGATTTTCCTGCTGAGTATAAGGAACCATTATATCCTGTCTACACCCTAGAGTTTCCTGTCAGATCTCCACTGTTCTGTTGACTTTGACAGTGTTTTCTCATGGTGTCATGTCTGAATTAGGTTTGGTTTGATTGGCCAGTGGGGTTTCTGCTAGGCTATCAGAGTTCAGTGTCCAGTGGACAGTCTAAATCCAAATATCGAATGCCAGTTTGATTTTACCAATAGACATGTAACATATATTCCATTCATGTCAGGATTCTGTATATTTTTAATTTGCATATTATAAATGTAAATATTGAAACAGCTGTCAGTAAGACATATCATCTTTAGTGTGTAAAACCAAAATCGAATGGTTAGCTTGTAAATTAGTCAAACGTTGAGATGTTTCCATTAAACTAGATAAGGACCTTCCTGTCAAAGGTTAGAAGGGGTCACTTGTGATTAGAAAAGCTCTTGTGATCAATACTTCTGATTGAACGTAGCCACAGTAAGCAGTTTTTGGGGTGTTTAAGGCGTTTAACTGCTGGAAACTGACATTTTGGAGATGTTTGGCTACATCTGTCTACAGGAGCTTTTCAGAAGTTTTTAAGCCCTGAGGTAATTCTGTACTCAGCTGTGGCTTCGGTTGCAGATATTTGTGAACTTTCTCGATTTGCTTTTATGTGCGGTTCGGGTCACACCATGAGCAAATATTGTATTTTCATCAGTAGCGTGGATGAATGTGACAGCTGTTGCTAAGCATATTTTCTCATATTTTCAGCAACAGTCACTGGCTGTGTAGGTGTTTCGTGTCTTGTCAACATACCGGTGACCTTCTCCATCTACATTCTTCTTCTCTGGCATCATAGAAACAGTTGCTGAGCAACAGAGGTGCAGTGTGCCTCTCCAAACAATGCTAGACTTTATCCAGTCCCCCAAAACCTGGGCTGACTCTTACACTAACCGATGAAAATGAAACCTTTTGCTCTGCCTTTCCCTCCCCTCCTACTAGCTCTGAAAGAGAGGAAGAGAGAGGGCTTCCTGCTCCAGAGCACTGAAAGTCTCCTTTCTGTCCCCCCAGGTATGTGCTAATGGGGCTCTGTGACATTAGAGCCCATTCATGTGCTGTAGGAGTGTAGCTCTCAGATCGGGTATCCTGCTTCTAATCACTTTGTGAATCGGTAGTATAGAAGGATCGTCCAAGAATGGAAAGATTTTGCAATATTTTGATTAATGTTCATCCAAGGCTGTATTTATTTAATTAAAATGACAGTAAATACAGTAGTGCTGTGAAATGTACTTACCAATTTCAATATTAAATATGTATTTTAAAATGTAATGTATTCCTGTTATGACAACTTAATTTTCTTTTGGAACAACTTTTGGTCAATTTAGTACATCTTTGCTGAATAAAATGAATATTTCTTACCAAAAGCACAATTTTAAATTACATTTTTTTTTAAACTGTATTATAATTTAAAAACATATCTTACAAAATAATTAATAAATTATGTAATCTTATTGATTGATGACAAATCAAGTGCACTCTTGTAATAATGTAAAAAAAAAAGACACTTTGTTGATCTGTTTTGATTAAATAAGTTTATTTTGATCAGTTACATATAGGTCTATATCCCTGTTGAAGCATCACAGTAAACGTCCTAGATAGTTTTCTTTATAATCACACTTGCTCTAAAAAATAAAATCACCATTTAATTTCTGCTTGATATCAGAAATAGGTTTATCTTTACAGGATTCTTGTATAACAAGAAAATGTGCAATCTGAAATACTCAACTCTCACGATTCAGCAATTAAAATGATCTCATAAAACTGCTCATTAGCAGTAACGTTTTGTTAATAAAATGAACTTGGCTTTACAAACATTAAGCCAGTTGTTCATCTGATCAAGATCACCGAGAGCGTTGCCTTTCAACAAACAAATAAACCATAATCATATAATCATTGACAGCACGTAAAATAACTTTGATAAGCTAGTAGCCAGGCAGTGAATGGGTAATAATCCTTCAAAGCTAGCACTTACAAAATGCCAGTGTATAGCTATTAGACATTAGACATTAAGAGAAACCCCCCTGATCAGCAAATTATTCACACCCAGTGGCTTGTGCAAAATAAATCAGGTATAGTATTAGTTCATTGGTCTATTAAACATGTACATGTACTTTCCTTTACATGTAAATCATGCTCTGTGTGAATCAGTAAAATAATCGGCTCCTGTGAAAACACAGTTCTCTGAGATGGAACAACTGAGAGATTCTTCAAATTGTGACAAGGAGGCGTTTTTTCAAAAACAAAAAGTAAACCAAAAACGGAACTGTACATAATATCTATGACATAATTGTTTTCCCCTTTATTCCATCTTATCAGCAAGGGGTAGCAAATAAACAACTTAAAAACATAATAAATACATTGCATCAAAGCAGTTTACAATATATTAAAATTGCTGCATAATATAGTTTATCTTCATAGTGTCTATATATATAAAACTCATATTTGTAAAAAGAAAGAAAAAGACATCTGTAAAAGAATAATAAGAATAATACAAAAGCTTCATTAAGATAAATTGGCATGTGTAAACACATTGGCTTGGACAGAATCACATTCAGAGGCTTTTCACCTGGCATGATGAAAGCTAAAAAGGATATGACTGGCAAACAGGGACGGTAATTTCACATGATACGTTAAGTCAGACCTTCAAAACACAGAGCGGCTTTTTCCACATCACTATATAGGCAAGATGGGGAAAAAGCCTTCTCTTTGAGCACAGATTTACGTCTGAACGGCTTCAGACGCAGACAGATTTGGTAACGCCAGGTTGCAGAAAAGTGACAGTGGTGAGTGTGTGTGCTGAGAAAATCTTGCTAAATATGAAGACATACAAATTATTGCCACTGTCAAAGCTGTCAAATCTGCTTTTTTTTAAATTGCATATATTACAAACTATAATCTGAAGCAAAACCACACAGGCCAGTAAGAGCGAAAAATGATATTTTCTGTCTCTTCCATGACTATTCAGTGAAAAGCAAAGTGCTTTTCTTAGTGTATGCAACATATTCAAAGATTGGTTTTCTGCTAATAAAAAACCTCCACAAATTTCACAGAATCAGCAACGAAACAACAACAACAACAAAAAAACCTATCCAGACTTAGCTTAACCTCTGAGTTAAAATTCCCTTTTTGAAAACGGATGGATTGCAGTGTAGGTAATTAACTTGGCTGCGATACACTATCATCCTATCTGTCTCTTATTTTCCAGTAAAGGGATATGTAAAGCCAAATGAGCAAGGTAAGCCAACATACAAAGACTTTCATTCTTACAGACTGATCCTGTGAATCTTATCCGCAGGTAAAATGAAGGTTTGCCTGTCTGGGTGGGTAACCCGGCACTGCGGAAGGAATTCCTCGCTAAACAAGCGACGATAACCTTGGCTTTGTTCGCTTGTTAGCGTTTTTCAGTATTTCTGCTCTCCTCTTAGACACACTTGCGTGACTTATCCTGGCAGACGCTTCAGTAAAGTTCAGTATGAAAGCATTTACATGTTGTTTCTTCATTATAAAAAGATCATATTTACAATCCAGTGTCCCTTTCAGCTATACAGCTTATGAAGTCCCTCCAGTTTAATTTGTCAAAACACACAGTCAGAGCAAGAAGAGAAAAGATAATGATCGATTTTCAATGGTCTCAGGTGTCATGCGTGACGGCATGATTTCACTGGCACTGCATTAAAATGGTAAGTGCTAAGAAAAACAATAGTAATAAGCAAAGAAAAAGATCTTTGCGAAAGTAAAGTGACCAGGGACCAGACCTGTGCCTCTGCCAGATTTCTTAAGGCAGGGCTCACCGTGTAGCTTGTTTTTCTTGGGTATTTGATGGGATGGGATGTGATTTTGAGCGATTCCTTCAGTTCTGTATTTACAGGATTTTGGTGTATTGGCGAGCCCCTTATTGGCAGTGAGCAGCAATGGTACTGGTCCCCATTCGGAATGTAATGCTATGGCACTTGGTGCAGATCGACAGGCAGAGTGACAGGACGGGAGCGTGTGTCCGTGCTGTGTTCAGTAGTATGGCACTGAGCGCTCTAGCGCTCTCTTTTTTTAAACCCATTGGAACCCACGTGGCTGTTTATATACATAATTAACAGCTGGGCTCCAGCTGCTGATTGGCTGACCTCTTCCCAGCTGAAGGTTTGCCAGGGCAAGCGAGGTGCGACTCGAATTCAGAACGGCCTTCACAGGATGAAACGAAAAAGCAGAGATGATATGATAGCGGCGATCCGAGAGTGTGTTGAGTGTGCGTATAGTGAGTTAGCTGCTAGTTTTATTCCTTCTGTTGTTTTTTTCTTCCTCCACTTGCCCATATTGTCATCCCATTGCAGCGGCCCCTTATCATTTGGTAACCTGAGGGAATGAAAAAGACAAAGACAGGTCAGACTCTGGCTGTTTGTGTTGCTGAATAAAACTTGAAGCAATAACATCCTAGTAGCTTCCCAACAGGATGTTTGATTTTAATTATTATAACTCAGTACCCACTGAGCCATCTGTCTGGTGCTGCTGGTGAGGTAAACCAACCACCATTTTTACACACACACATACACTAGAGCTTCTGTAAGCTTCCCACAGCTGCCCCACTGTCATCACAAGTCTGTCACAAACTTGACATTTTATTCAGTTTCATGTTAATATTGTACAGATGCAGAGGACAGCAGTACTTCATGATGATATTTGGATCATGCGACGTAAGTTAAATACTAAGGTATTAAGCTCAGATAATCACATCAGTGACGTTTACGGAGCATCCAGGGACTTGTTTGGGATTTATCCATCATTATGCAGCAACTAATCTGGCCTAGAAGCTTCTCTACTATTAAACAAACCATTGTTTTGTCTACATTGTGTGATAACACAGGCTCATACACTGAAAATTCAGTAATTATGGACTAATGCTGGATTTGTCTTTCAAACCTGAGGTTTTTCCAAGTTCATGGTTTTTAATTGTGTTTTTTTTAAACTTGCTTTCAGGTTTGTGAAAAAATATTTTGTCTTGTGTAAACAAAATGTTGCCATTCACTATGCTAAGGAGGTTTATAAATTAAAACTTGTATTTAAGGAAGGGGATATTTTTTTTTAAATTTAAATCAGAATCTCATATGGCAAACCCATGTGAATCTGTTTTTAACAGATTACACTGTTGATACACCAAATCAGCATGTTATTCTGAAGGATCACGTGACTGATAATCACGTAAATGAATTACTAGGGATGTAACGGTATCAAATTTTCACGGTACGGTAATACCTCTGTGTGAATGGCACGGTACGGTAGTTATTGAATCATTTACATTCAAAAAAACAAAACTAATTAAGAGGCTCAAAAAAAGTGACAAAAGTGTTTATTAAATAGTTTACATGAATACTGAACATATCCATGGCACACATATTAGCCATCTGTCTGTAAACTTTGAAACAGAACCCGCTTTAGATGGCTAGATGACATCATATATCTATTTGCATATTCATTACATCAGTGCATCATATTATCTTGCTTTTCTGTGGTCACATGTTATTCAATGTTATTTAATATAACTGTTTTCACTGATATATTTAATGGTTTCTGTTGTCAGAAAAACTGAATAAATATTTAATAGTGACTGAAATGCACGCCATTATAAGGCTTACTGAACTAGCTCTACCTTACAAGATGTTAATCTAGATTCAAATCCTTATTTATAATTGTTTATAATTATATTTATAATTCATAATAATGAAACCAAGTACACATAAGATATAGACAATGGCTACGCTGTGATTTTGGCTCTAATTGCATGTAAAATAGAGTCAGAAGCAACATAATATCTATTTTAACTGAAAGCCCTGCTCCTCTCAGCCGCTCGCTGAACAGAAGAGACGCAGAGAGAGATGACAGAGGTGCAGTACCGGAGACTCACTGAGGTTTGTCCAAGAAGTCTCTAGATTTGTCGCTAGTCGCTTTTAGGGAAAAATGTCGCAAAGGGGGTCTGAATAGTCGCTAAATATAGAGACAAAGTCGCTAAGTTGGCAAGACTGATCTGTATTGACAACAGACCGCAAAGAATGATGGGCACGCCTGGGCTGATGGGAATTGTAGTTCCTGCTACCTCCCGTTCGCTCCATTCGCCTCAGCCAACTTTTCTCAGAAGACCTATAATTTTAACGAGTCGTGCGCCCACGGTATTATCGGAAAAATTTGATATTTTGGTACGACTGTATTTACAATACCATTACATCCCTATAAATTACATTCTACAATGCATAAACATTTAAAGTAGTTTATTTAAATTAGAATAATATTTCTCAATATTACAGTTTTACTAGATTTCAGATCAAATATTTGTAGCCTTGATGAGCATAAGAGTCTCAAATAAATGAACAATCAATCAATCACCCCAAATTTTTTAACGGCACATAACCCTGCAGCTCATATTGAGTAAAATATGCATTTAGGAAATCCAATAAAGTTTAACTGCCCAAAGGGTAAATAACCTGAGGACATATCGGGTTGTCCTATTATTTAATTACAAGATGTTCTCTAAAAGTCCATTTTGTCATCATGCCATTATTTGTCCACGTGATTTCACTAAGCAGTATCTATTTAGTGAATAGCACGTCCTCCATCTGCAAGGGCTGTTGTCTATTTCTCCATTGCTTTCCCTTTTCATCTCTCATTTATCCTTTCTAATATCTCATTGCTTTGGTCACAAGCCCTTCCTGTCTGAAATCTTTGGCCCTAATCAAGGCACAATAGTGATTTTTCTCGTACTCCCACTGTCATTTCACTGGCCTCCTCATAATTTCTTATCGAATACTAGGTGTGTGGGTGTCTGACTGTTATGTAACTCATGCGGTTTCCTCTCCACTTTGTGCTTTGACCCCTATTGATCGGAGAACTTTTTCCATTTATATAAGTGACGGAGGCAATATGTCTTGTCATCACACGCTCATTTATACAAATTTATATGCCTCTGACAGGCTAACCCTCGAGGCCATGTTTTACGCTGCATCCAGTCAGAGATATTTCATTGATTTCTAGTTAAACTGCAGTCAGTATAGGCTGTTAACCTAATAAAGAGCGGGAGTTTTGCTAATTAGAAAGCGTCGGGTGCTGTAGAGGAGTAGGACAGCTAACTTGAGACTTGGGCCTGTCTGGAGAACAAAAATACATGACCACATTTAACGGTTACAATCCGCCCTCTCAGTGCGAATAGTTAGGGGACTAGTTATTTTTAGTGTACGTCTCCCACACACATTGTCCTCCACCTAAAAGAACGGGCAACAAGGGAAGCCTATTTCCTGATGTTTTGTTTCTCTGTCTTTTGATGCTTTGCTGTTCTTTTGGGGCATACAAAGTCATGGCAATTATACCAACAGGCTCATAACAGTGAGTGTGAGAGGCTGATAAGAGAAAAAGGGGAAGGGGGCAGGAACAGAGGCTTGAAGACGAGCCAGATTTGAGATTGTCAGTAACCTGCTCACTTTTGAGCCCAAAGCCTATCCTATTCTATTCTCTTCTATTATGATGCACAAGGATTCCAATGTGTTGTAAACCATCGGGTATATAAAGGTTAAGTGTGCAGCCTCAAAGTTTCATAAAGGTGGTATGTTATTATTTCTTTCCTTGCAGTCCAGAATACCTTCTCATAAATAAGCTTGAACTATTGTATTCTCTATTTTAAAAGGTCAACAGGATAACATTTTATTACAGTGTAAGGGGAAAATGTTGGGAGGCCTTTGTTGGAGGCCTTAGCGGGAATTTGAGGTCTTACCTTAACTGTGGATGGCGGCCGGGTAAGCTCGTTTACTCTGGAGGAAGAAAAAAAAAATACAGATTAATGCAGGAAAACATAGTGTCCTGTATATATAATATTTATGCAGTACTTTTCATAATTGTACATTACACATCAGCATGATCTCTTATTAAAGGGGTTTTCAAACTGGGTTGCAGATATTAATTAAAGACATTTTAATTAACACATTTACAATTTTTGATCTAATAACTGGTTGGAAATCTTGAGATTAATCACAATTATTTTTATAGCCCTGTTTTTTTTTTTAACCAGCTCACATAACATTACCCTTAATAGTGGGTGAAGTAAATTGTATTCTCCAGATAATGTAATAATAGGACAGCTAACTTGGGACTTGGGCCTGTCTGGCAACTTCACAGCAGTATTATTGATATAAAACTATTTAGATGCAAAACTCTGAGTAAAATGAGGTACAGCAGTGTTTTGATTGAGCATCAGTGTAGTGACAGAAGTTGGTGAGGATCCAGATTTTTAATTCCAGAAACACTAATGCTGTGTAGAAGTACTTAAGTTGTCGTTATCATCTTCACAGATGAGCATTTTTACTTCTTTTCTTTTTTTTCCCTATAGATGTAGTTGCCTTATAATTTCAGGCACTCTCTTGGAAACTTTAATGGTGACACTTCACAGGCTACAAGTGCTTTAACACACAGTTCACAGGATGCTTATATCTACAGTACGTCCCAACGGACACAATGTCAAATGATGCCAGGCAGCAAAGGATATGAGACAAATGCGCGCGCGTGTGTATTTTTGCATGACTGCCTGGGTGCCCAGTGTTTTCCCGTGTGCTATAAACGGCTCCCTCATGGCTCAGAAATAAAGTACTCTTCAAGCTCAATATATATTCCTCCGCTCCAGTGAACGCCTTTCATTTTGCATTCTGTGTCCATAAATAGAGGAAGACAAAAAAGAATGCTATATTGATGCAACCAGATATTTGCGAATAAAGAACTACTGGGCCTGAAACAGCACAGTTAAAATTCTATTTTTAGACTGCATGATGACTAGTGATGATGCAATGCTTATTTGAAATTGTAAGAAGGGTGTTACGTAAGAGTATTTGTTGGAAATGTATAGTTGCACAGGCTCATAACAGCTGGATATAAGCTTATAGTGTATGCTGCATTCACAAATACCTGCTTTAATCTGTAGCTGCTGCTTCTGGCATGCATGACACATTACGCAGCATAGCTACAATTCAGTCGCTGCATAAAACCAGTGGTGTAGTAAAACTTCTGTATAAACTTTGAATAGATTCTCATTCTAAATTTAAGCTCTTTGTCACATCATTTATTTTCAACTGAAAGGTGGTTTATTTCCCTAAAACAAAATACTGTGGTTCTTTAAAACCATTGCTCTTTTTGTATGAGTATCTGACCAGCTTGGCATAGCAACACCGGCTCCACCAATTGTGTGAGGGCTATCTGTTTATCTGACCAATAGTAGAAGTTGGAAGTGGTCAGGGAAACCTACTTGAAAATAGTCAGCTATATATAATTCTGTTTGACGCTACACCTTTAAACCTAGCCGCTGTATTTTTTTTTTGTCAAGATTTATTCATGTTAGGATTGATTTATTTAAGACTTGTATCTGTGGTGTAGTATGTGTATTCCACTGCTTATAATGTATAGCAGGAAAAAGAACAATGTAATAATCCTGCTGAGTGGCTCCCTGTGAAAAATGGCTATAATGATTAAACTGCCTTTTGTAATAGATGGCGAGACGAGAACAAAAGTCAACCTCCTGGGCTGTCTCTAAGACCTATCGTGGGAAGATCTTCTGCAGTAATCCAACATACCACCCTGCCTAAAAATGTCCCCAAGCTGAGAGGAAGGAAGTCATTTTTGAGTGGCAACACACACAGGAAATCCACTTGATAAAAGACGGCCGCAAAACAGAAAGTGAGTCGCAAAGTCCGAGTATCATGTTTGTCTTTACCTTTTAAGGCAATGGGATTTTCCCGGCATGCGTTTTAGATGAAGGTCTGTTTTAAAATGTCTATGTTTAAATATACATATATAGGGCAAAGTACCTTCTGATGGCTTATGTATCCCATGTTAAAATAAAATGACATGTCTGGGTAGCCTGAATAGCGAGAGACAACATTGGGGTTTATTTGATGTTCTATTTCTCTCATGTCGTCATGACTGTTTTTACTGGACAAAATCTGTCCATAAATGCTACTTTCATAAAATTACTTTATCTTGTCTCTGCCGAATGCTTTTAAAATCTCTCCTATAATGCTTAACGATTTGAGAAAAGAAATATCTACATAATCTCATTTGTAACCCATGTTAAGTGCCATTTTTCCAAAAGGCAAAGTGTCTTTGTTTGCTGTCCCTCTATCAATCTTGCTCATCCTCGCGTATTAACTATCCACCTGAGGCAATTCACCAGCCACACAAAGATGGCCAAGGCTACCAAAATCACCATGGCAACCGGTATTCTCCGGATTGTCCTTGTCAGGGAATTGGAAAATGATAACCCCATTTAGGAATGCAAAGTACGTAACCCTTGAAATGGAAGCATGCCTTTAAATAGTTTTCACAATAATGACTAAAAAGATTTAGCACCATCAGTGTTGTGAGTAAAGGCCTCGTCACTTACTCTTTCGCCGCTTTGTCGCGATCGTCCAGGAAGAAAAGGGCGGTGGCCAGGAAGAACATCCCCCCCAAAACGATAACAAAGGGGCAAAGCATGAGGGCATAGCCCAAGCTCAGGAACTGCCATAACGCTGATGTAGCGTAGGTCTCCTGCAGCGCGTCTGATATCTGTGGGGGACAGAAACACAAACAAAAGAACACTCATTAGCAAACAAATGAAAAGTCTGCTGCCAGTCATCAGCGACATTAATGTAATAATTAACTTCCTAATAAGAGCTGGGCTGTTTTAATCAGTTACTGGGTAAATGGTTAATTATGCTAACTTGTCTTTAGCTTTTGGTATCTGTTGAATAGCAAGTCAATATATCAATAAAAAGACAATAAACATAAGATAAACTATTGATTCAATCAAGCAGGCATTTAGCTCAGGTTCAGTTTTACAAACCAATTGCATTTTATACTGTGTGCTCCCTTAGGATTCACTCAGGCAGTAGTTAGCATGTTTCTTGATGTTAAAGACCACACAAGGTGTTTCCTGTGTGATATTAGCGGATGATATTGTCATTCTAAAAAGCATTTGAAGTATTGTGTGTAATGAGTCAGCAATATTTTTGCTCCCTTTTCCTGGAAGATGATTTTTAAATGCTTGATAACGATAAACTTTAAAGGAACTAACAGCAATATTAAAAAGACATTTAGAAACTCTAATAATCTCCTCAGAGTCCGTCGAATTGCCTTAGCTTGGCGAATCCTTTATCAGCACTAGCGTGTCTCACGGGTCGGTTAGGAATGCTGACTCTAAAAGGTGAGATAAATTTAACAAAACCTCCTTACGGAGATGTCTTTCTTTGTAAAACTGTTAATTGCTAACTGTTTTAATTTGAATAATGCAGAAAGTTTTGTGTTAGGGTTAGGTTATAGTAACTATCTGTAACTAGCTGTATATAAACACAATAAAAGTGTATAGAAAGCCCTTATGCCTTAACGTGTGTGTGTGTGTGTGTGTGTGTGCAGACCACACTCCTGTATGCGTGTGTATATGTCAGCCTTCAAGATGCCAAACATGAACTATTTCTCCTGATAAAAATAGGGCTGAGGTTGAACATTTCTGGTGCGTGTCTAATGAGGGGGGTTTTTTTGCAAAAAAAAAAAAAAAAAATGGTAGATTTCGGTGGATAGCCTATTTTTATAGATAATTACACCACCCACTATGCCTGAGGGGACGGATTCACACAGGTACTCTGAATGTTTTTACATCAGTTAGAGTAAAATGAAGCATTACCAGGTATTTAGGAACTGTTATTCATTCACAGGTCTAGTACGCACATTGTTCCGTTTTTAGAAGAACGTGTTGTCTGCCTGCCACATGTTCTAACATTTTTTTCCAGTTGTAAGCTATTGGATGTCACTGCTCTCTTAACAGCTTAATGTCTGGAAAAACTATAGTGTCACTGCGCTGTGTCAAAGTTCTTGTGGTTTTTCTCTCTTGTTTTCTGTTATTCAGAGCTGGCACATTGTTTTGCGACAGAAGTACGTCACAGCCACCATCACACTAGCCTGCCAGACCTCCGGAGTGAAATTATCAACTAGCTGTTGATGCATGACTCTGTCCCACATTCCTGGATTTGACAGGCCAGAATGTCCACACACTTCCTCTGAAGATGTAACTGAGCTACTATCTGAGAGGTAAAATAGAAGACCATTGTATTTCCAGAAAGCAGTCGAGTCATGTGAACTAACCACATATGAAACATCACAAAACAAGTGGCAGGATTGTAAACGCACTGCCCAGCTGTCGTTCAGCGGGTAGGGCGCTTTGGGTGGATGGAAAGTGGTGAGCTGCGAAGGCTGCAACTTGAGGGAACTTGACCTCTGACCTTTGAGAAAAGATTGGTCAAGCAGCTTAGTAATGTGCTGGCAAATAATACATTCACTCATCTAGCTGAAACATTTTTGCAATACAATGTGAACTTGATAAAATGCATAAACCTCAAAAGTTTAAACGCTGGGCTTTAAAGGAAATATTTTTAAGCATTAGGCGTATCAAGCTAATCAAATGTGACGTTCATAATTTTATTACATATTAAAATGCCTGAAATTCAGCTTTGCCACCACAAGCAGAAATATATTTTTAAATTGTGATAATATCCCTCAATGTTACTTTTTTTTTTTTTTTACTGTATTTTGATCAAATAAATGAAGTCTCGGTGAGCACCTGACTGATCTTCAAGTCTTAAATCTGCCAAATGCATAAATGTACATCTAGATTTAATCTAGTAGTCCCTTCATTCAATGTAGTATCTTGAGAGAATAACTCATGACACAATCATCTAAAACTACACCTCGACGTAACAGAGCGGGTCAGATCCGACATCAAGTCATTAAATCATTAACCGTGTTCAAATACCACATGTCTAGCACATTCCAGTTCCAAACACACTTCTTCGCTTCTGCTCTGTTCTTATGGCAGTGTATTGAAGTGCATGTATGAGACAGATAAAGAACAAACACTGCAAATGCACTTTTGTTGCAAGAGGTTGGAGGTGATAATGGAATAAGGGAACAATGGGTCTGAACCTTGAGTCCGACATGACAGAGGGCTCTGAACCTGTCAAAAGCACGGACAGGAGTTACTGTTTTACTTGGATCAACTCCAGTGGGTCCTGGTTGGAATGCCAGGAATGTCTACAGGAGTCGGAAGTCTAGGAAACACTGTGTGTTTTTCCGGAGTTAAGAAGAATGATGAATTTGTGCTGCACTGTGATCGGTTTGGCTTTGTTTCATAACATGAACAAGAGTGGAAATCGGAAAAGGAAATGGAGCCAGGGTCAGCACACAAAATCGTAGAGCACAATGTCACACGGCACAAGGCGGCACAGCTTATTGTTACACAAAACTGTTTAAGGGACTGAAGGGAACACTTGTGGATGAATTTAGCCTTGAATGAGCTGGTGACTGGCATATATACGAACACAATCGTGTCTCCTGTGGAAAGGTATGACTGGAAAGACACAAACCAGGAGGAGCTTTTGGGAAAATCCGCTATTGTGAACTAAAAAAGGAGCCATACATCTTGTGTAGCTCAAAACTGCTGACTTCCTCTTTCTAGCATTGAATACGTAACGTATCAATAACCTGATTCTTCTTTATGGTTGTCTATTTAGTGCACTCGGACTTTGTGAGCATTGAAATGTTGTTTGAAAATCTGTTAGCTTGTATGTAAAAAGACCCTTAGAGTGTTTTGTTAAGGCTTCATGTAGGTTGGTTTAGACCTTAATTAGACTGACCAGACCCCCAAATCTTCCCTATGTGTGAGTCATTCTTACCAAGCCAATGAGGTACGGGCTCCCAGCATCCCCTAGTAAATGTGAGGTGAAGCCCTGGAAGGCAACAGCAGTGGCTCTTCTGGTCGGAATGACAACATACTGGAGAGAGAAAAGAGGTGATATGAAAACAGCGGTGAGAATTTCACATTAAATCATAACAGGATAACAAAAGTAACATGAGTGCTCGCTTAAGCAGCCGCTGTCAGAGCACTTTAAATCGACCGACGCTGACTGGAGTTTAAGTATGCAGGGAGACCTTGGCTGACTCAACTTCACGACAGCTTTCTGTGCTAAATCTTTCACTCTGCCTTACGTGCACTCTGTTTACTGACTTCTGAGTTCACCGGCTTCCTTCAGACAAAAACATTCGAACTGAAAATGGCATTTCGTTTTATTTTCCATGAGTGGCGTTTCCATTAAGTGCAATCAAAGGCAGCAATTTCGTCTTGGGCCCCACCCAGGCTATACCAAACCTCGTAGTCATGCATCCCTCCATTCAAAATAAGAAACTAGCCTGAGAAGATGACCAGTTTTGTTACAGCTAAAGGCTTTAAAGTTTCCACTCGACGCAGCAGATAAATACAGGCTTTCAATACGAACCATTAAAATGTCCGCCGTAATGGCCCAGTTCAAAAAGAGCAGCGTCTCTCCGATGAAAATGCAGATCTGAGGAGAAAAAGAGAGGGAGAAAGAGAGAAAAATGGGGTGAAAAATAGAAGAAGAAAGGCCAATTATATTTGATTCTATCCTTTAAAATGAGAAGTGTACAGAAATACATACAGATAGCAGGGTTTACAGTTTGGCCAAAGGCTAAATTAACCCGGCTCATCTACTAAATCCAAAAACCCCAATAAATGTTGTGGAATATGAAAACGTGTGATTATACTGCGGTTGCGTTATATGCCATTTTTGATTTAAGTGCAACTGAACCTTGCTCCAAACCATAAAAAAGAGACTAGTGGCATTCCCACTCGAATGAACTGATACCCCTCAGTGTCTGGACTGCATTTTTTAAGGTGCTTATGGGAGATTGAGACACAAGGATTGAATATCTCCACTAATCTTAATGTCTTGACAGAATGTAGATGGTCTCTCCGCATCTCAGAATGCAGCTGACGGCAGCTGCTGGGGTCAAACCAGATGGGATTGTGTGATGAACTAAAGGCTGAAGGGGAATTTGATCGTTCGAGTGGCCGTTCTGAGCAGGGCTGACAGAGGGATGACCTCAGGGTGTAAAACAGAGGTGATGGTATTAGTTCACGGGTCTAGAAACATCCATTTATATGTCGGTGTGAAAGAATTTCTGAAGGTGAGGAAATGAAAGCGTGTGTGTTTGGACATGTATGAAACTCTGTCCCAAAGTGACTTGAGGCTCAGACAGCGTGACGGATGGACAGACAGGCTAAAACTGTAAAGCCCGGCAGAACTCTGGTTGACGGCTGAAGTGTGCTGACGAGACAGCAGCTGTCCCTTCTGGAACAGACCCTGACAGAGCTCAGACTGCACATCTGTCACTATCAAATTTTCTCACTCCAAATATTTTCCCTCCTTAAAGTTTTGGATTCCTTGTTTTTCGTATGCTCCATTTGGATGTAATTCCAGTAGCCTCTGGAAAAGTGATTGAAAGGGCGCTTGTGTCTTTAGTTGGGAGCTGGGTGTATTTTTACCCAGAACTGACACCGTAATGTTACCTGTTTAACAAGATGGGATGAGGGCCGGTGGTCCAAATGGTGTGTCATTCATTTCTATAAATACCTTAAATTTGATCATTTACTCTTAAGATTTGCCCTGTTGCTCTGAGTGAGACTGACAGGCTTTCAGTTTGTTTTTACTTCCACATTTTCCAATTCACTATAAAGTGATAAATGACAATATACACCACTGTTCAAAAATTTTGAGCCGGCATATATTAAAGTCTCTTATGCTCACTAACATTTATGTGATCAAATACTGTTAAACAGTAACATTGTGAAATATAATTACAGTTAAGTAATACATTACTTCTTTGATTGCAACACTGAAATGTTCACCATTACATCAGTCTTCAGTGTCACATAATCCTTCAGAAATCATCTATATATTCTAATAAGAATATAGAAGAAGCATTTCCTATTATTGTGAGTGTTGAAAACAGTTGACTGGTTAATGTTCTTGACCATTTATTAGAATTTAGTACATCTTACTGAATATTAATTGCTTAATGTCATTTTTAAATTATTTTTTTTCTTTTTTTTAATGATGTTCATGTTACCCAAACCAGACAACTGAGCAGCCAGGTCTACCCACACGTAAGACTGTGTGCCTTATTAGAAATATTTTCCAAGTCATTACAGTTTTTAACAAAGGCACAAGAGGTTGCAAATCCAGGTGTGTTTGAGGGTACAATTTGTAACCAGTCTTTCATATTTAAGATAAGGTGGCAAATGTTGAGCAAGCTTAGGGGTTCTCAGACATAACACCAGATATTATAGATTATCACAGTTCACTGGGTTCTTCTGTCTATAGGAAAGACAAACATCAGACTTCTTATCATAACTCACGAGATTCCCAGTCCCGTTTGGGGAGCATGTTGTATTTATTTCTGACCTGTTTGTTATTTGTTAAAAGAACGAGCGTGACCTGCTCTAATTTTTTGTTTTCTTATACAGTATAACTTTTTTTTCTATTAGTGACTCAGAAATGCCACAGCCCATTGTTTCTCAGCAGTAACTGTAAAAACTGCTCCCTTTTCCTGCTTTACATGCCAATTAAACAAGTACACAGCGCCCGTCGCTCTTATTCTTTTAGTATTGGGTTTGGACCTAACAACCCTGCCAAGCAACTGTTAAACCTACTGAATGCAACAGACTTTATATCGTTTAAAGCCTTATATTGAATCCTGACCTTATTTGACTTTAACTGAGAGGCCTCATTATAATACAAGTATAGTCAGAAGGGAGTTGTACTAGAGATATGCAGGCCACAGTGTTAAGCCACCTTTCTGGGGAGAATCTCAGTGTTTATGCCAAAATTCCATGGCAACTAATATAATGAGAGATGTTTACATGGAAGTGTTTGAATATTGTAGCAAGAACAGATGTGTAATCCATGGAAGACATAAATATACATATTTATTACACGGCTCTCTGGAATGCTTGATTCTGATTGGTCAATTGAGACATTTGCAGGTTCGTTCTTTTCGAATAATAACCGCTCCAAAGTAATAACGCATAGCCGGCACTACTTATGT
>JAUCMU010000097.1:6668992-6691802 GCA_032275025.1 Enteromius treurensis | reverse complement strand
ACACGTTTCAGCCCCGCCTCCACAAGAGGCTACAGCAGCTTCTCTATTTCACAAAAAAAAAAAAAAAAAAAAAATCCCGCTTTAATTAAATGCACCCTAAACTCCTAGCAGTTCATTCTCAGCCTCCATCCGAGACTTACACCTCTTCAGCAGTCCCATACCCACCTCTGTTAGAGGCAAAACCCACCCACCCAGGCCCTTCTTCCAACCCCTCCGCAACCAATCCGGCACCTAAGGCCAGCCCAACTTGCCCCCTTGTTTAACATCTGTTGTATTTTTATTGTCATGCTCAACAGTCATTAACCTCTCTTTCTGCTTCACCTACAGGTCACCAGATGCCCGAGACACCTAAACAATCCTATTTCCAAAAAAAAATAATAATAATAAAAACTTCGCCCCAGCATCCTCTCTCAATGAATCCTTTTGGGCGCAACTAATTTGGCTGCTGTTTTCAAAGCTTTTTCGGGGAGCAGTACGGGACCGAGCCGAACTTCAAACCCTGCCCTCACTAGGGTTCCAACTTCCAATCACCTTGTTTCCCTTTCACTATATAAACCCCAGACTTCATTCCATCCACATCTCGCTTCAAGCATTCCACCTCCTCCCCTTCTTCGCTGTTTTTCAGTTCACGTCCCCCGGGGGAGCAGTACGGGACCAAGCCGAACTTCAAACCCAGCCCTCACTAGGGTTCATACCACTAGGGTTCGGGGTTCGACGTCCTCCCGGGCTCACTCCCCTGACAGCATGCCAAACCAGCAATAATTTTATTTATGAGGAAAGCGTGAACTCTTGAATTGCATTTAAAAACAAAGTTATGGTAGGATTAAAACATTATGTTCTTTTTCCTTTCTGTGAAAAAGTAGATGCTTTTGAGTGTGTGGCAAAAGAGTATAGGCAAACTTTGAGACATATTAACATGTCATAAAACTGCACTCTGTTGTGTGCATTCTGTCACTGCAAACCGGCCTGTCAATCATCCTGTCACGGTTAACATCACCCTATATACACTCCACAGTTTTAAATTTACACAACGCAACAGCATTGGAAAGAAACCAAACGGCACACTGATTCACCAGTCATGGTTCTTTTACGCTAAAAACTGCTTATGTTTTGCTAAACTATACTTTTATTAGTTAGCTGTCAAATACACCTTTTTTGCTATTATCCTATTCATATCTTTCTTAATCTTTACAATGTTTTTGCAGAGGAAATGTAACACAGATAACATTACAAAAATAGTTTTTAAGTTATACTGATTATTAATAACTCAGATTCCTTTCAGAGCATCTTTACTTATTGGTCGGTCAAACAGATCTATGTTTGCTGTTCTTTTTTATGTGTGATCAAACCCTGAATCAAAGTTCCAGTGGCAATTTGGAGTGTGCAAGATCCGCACTTTGATGTGGATCAATCTGGGGACATTTGGCTTCTGAACAGTCTGAATTCTCCTTATTTTATTAATCATTAAGATATTAAAATGATATACACATCTGCCCCAAAGGGGAAAAAAAATCTGCTGCATAACCAGCAAGGTTTCCCACAATGCGGTTGTAGAATAAATGCCCCTCTCTCGTCTCGTTAGGCCTCAGCGCCCGCAATGATCTGGAAAATAGGCTTCAGTCTCAGTCTCACTGTGGCAATGGAACATGGACCCTCCTCTCACTCATTTCCACCATCACTGATATTCACAGGTCAGTGATCACACAAAGCCAAGCGTCTGAAAAGGTTCCCACCCCTTTGCCATTTTCACCCTCGGAGGGAAAGGGAGATGAAGATCAAGAAAAAAACTTTAATATCAGCATAAAATTTGTTACTGCTAAATCTGAGACGACCAAACACATCAAAAGGGGATATTTGTGCCATATGTATGCATTTATGAACTATGAACGCGAAAGATGAACGAGATTACATTTAAAATATGCTTCAATGTCAAAAAAGAGGATTATGTTTGCGGCTCATTTGTATGTCGACTCGCACAGCCAATTCAAAGTACTGTAGCGGAAACTCAGAGTAATTTGAATTCCACAAGTGGGCATCACATGGTCTGCTTGACATTTCCTCTAGTGTGCCCCTGTTTGCTTACTTTTTAGATTGTGTACATCCTCCAAAGACCATTTCTTACAATAACCAATCTGTCTTCCTGATCTCAAAAATCAATATGTAATCCAAATTAGTTGTTCTGGGGAAAAAAGGGGGGGATACAGGGTGAAAAGGCTAGGCGCTCTACATGCAATCCGGGCAGAAAATTGTTTGAGAAAATCTAGATGAGGGATTTGCACCGACCTGATATGAGTCATAAATTATGTCGTTTTGAAATGCTAACAATAAGAATAGTTTGTTTGTTTTTTTGCCTCCTCCCTCACTGCCGATACGCCTTGCAGAATCATAAAACTTACATTTGAAAAATATGCGTCATTATTTTGTAAAAGAGTAAACTTTGCTTTTATTTGCACTCAAGGAATTTTTTATTTTATTTTGCGTGTTTAACATGTATTTCTGCAGTAATAAATTGAACTTTCTGTGCTTTTCACAAAGAATAGGCTCTATATTCTTGGTAAAGTAACACCTGATACAATGTGGTAAAACATCCCACACTTAAGACATGACATGGGTCCCGAAAGACCTTTTGCTCAGCATCTAACAAGCTTGTCAGAAGGACTCATCATTCAATCATGCTTCTGAGGTGTGTGTCAGGTGAACATTTTGAGACTCAATTGCTACATGGAGATTAAAACCTGTCTGCCAGCTGTGACCACTAGCTCCATGATCATTATGACTGACAGCAGTTACAGTGTTTAGAGTTCATTGGAGCCAAAGGTGACCATCTCTTTCTCCAACAGAGAACACAGTGTGAAAGTTTAAGACAGCCAGGTGCCTTAGGGCTATGTGGTTCATCTTTGTTCTTTTCTGGAACCTTATGAGAACAAGATTTAAAACCCAAAGTAGTTGTTGAATCTGATAAGATCATATGCATGACAAAACAACAATATCAATCTAATAAAACTATATTAATGTTAAACTATTTTATTTAAAAAGTATATCAAGACTGGTTTGCAATATTATCTGCATAAATTGTTCAAATGTTGCTTAAATTCCATTTCTGAGCAATATGCTGATAATTACATAAACATATATATATATAAAAATAAAAAAAAACATGCACGGAAGTAACATAAATGGTCATCAGAAGTCAGAATCTTGTTTCGAGAAAGACAATGCTATCTCGCAGCATTATGATTGTTCTATAAAGCTCCCTGCGAAGAGACAATCACAGCCTCATTCAAAATATTTATTAGAACCCCATTTCCTCTACTATTTTTACTCACCCTTGTGATGAATCGCTGGCCACCTGTTTTAAAACCCCTAAATAGAGTGTTGTCAGTATTTTGATTAAATAAGTTTTCTTTTTAACTGTACCTGTTGTCTGCAAGCAGATTTGATGACAAACTGTTATACTGAAAGCTGTTTGGCTTGAAGGGTTGCCTTTACTAATGATTGTATATATTTGTGTGACATTTTGCATAGAAGCAAATGACCTTTCATCATTTGAACTGTTCAGATTGGTCAGGTAATATGAATATATTTAATTCTGTCAAATAATGATTGCATATATACATTTGCTTGTTACAGTATATTACATTATGCAAACTTGTAGGTAAAAAAAAAATAATAATAATAATACATGTACATATTTGTTATAATACATAGTAAAATGAAATAAAGTTGATACAACAGATCTCTGATCAGGAAGGTTTGCATTTGAGCTAAATCTGCTGTAACTCTATCCTAAGCTACTCTTCCCATATTCCCCAGACATTGTTCACTTACACTGCAGACCAATTTTATCAGCAGTAATGTTTAAGTTACGAGATGATTCTGTGCAACACTGCAGTTCTGTTTTCAGATGTTTAACAAAACATTTTGTTCATATTGCTTTTCACTTTGGTTATTTAAAAAATATATGCTACGCCAGTCTCACTCCATTTACAGCAACGATAGCTGCGTTTCAATTTCTTTGTGCTTGTCAAAAGAACAAAAGCCTAGCAGAGTCCACAATGAATCAGACAGACGTTAAGAGATGAGATCATAATAATGTACGAATAATGTCCACGGATAAGGCTAAAACAGTTTTGCAGAGAGGAGGAGTATAACATAAATGAGCGAGTGAACAAATTTAATCTGCTCCTGACAGATGTTAAATCAGCAATGCCAATGATTTTAATGTGTCTGGGGTTAATATAGATGGTAAAGCTCACAATAATAAAAAAGGGAAGGCGACTGTCAGCTATTTACCTCCATCAGTAGAAATCTACTTGCAATTGGCATGCCAAGGTGTGGCAAATGATATGATAATTGAACAAAAATGAAACTGTGAAATACCAAATTGAGGTAAACAGGGGGAGTAAACTCAGTAGGAATTAATTCAGCACTATCTGGTGGATTTCATCGTCAATTTTGTTCACTGCAGGGACACAATTATTCTGTTAAGAGACCGCACATTTGACTGCGCTTACCTCAAATTCATCTCTAAACCCTAGATTCCCTGCTGCGAATGCTGTTTACTGAAAGGCCGCACCAATCAAACACAGACGATAAATATTTATAACATAACCCTGAAGCATGAAATAATATTTCTCCATAGCCGTAACCGAATGACCTGATGAATGACCAGTTCATACTTTTAAACCAACATCTTTGTTTAAAATAAATACAAATGTTTCTAAGCACTAAGTAACAGGGTATTAAAGAGTATTCAGGAGTTGCAATGGTCTGTAGAAGATCATGAATCTTCAGACAGAGACTGCAACATTACAGTTATTCAGGTGAAACTTCACAAACTTTTGAACACAAACGTACAGAACGAGTTGGAAAAAAGTACAGGTATGTGTCAGTGCATTTCAGTACAGAGGGGCCTTCATCAAGGATAAAAGAGTACAAATGCAAGGTCATTTAAAAACAAAGAAAACTTTCACACACATTAATGAATAGGGGTCATACCTTTTGATATAAAAGTGTCTGATGTACAATGAAACACTATCATTTTAAAAATTCAAAGATTAAATAGCTTTTGTTTAGTGTAATAGAGTACATGTGGGGGGAAATAACATCTACAATATTAATTTGAAATACAATCCATGCCATTTAGATCTGTCTTTCTTTCTTTCTCTATATATGACAGAACACATTGATACTTCTGACACAACAGCGGTGAAAGATACGTTTTGGGGCAATTACAATATCCACCAGCAGGGGCTTGCTGGACCCTGCAAGCTAGCTAGTTGGACTGTTAAGCTTGGGTTAATAGTGTGCTCCAGCCGTGGCATCAAAATCCAGAAGACTAATTGGCCATGGGATCCCCTCAGCATTTTCCTATGGGGTTTTATAATGAGGTTTTTCAATTTAGGGGTAATACAAAGGTCTGTGGTATAGTAAATGGACAATGGTTGGATGTTTTCTGTAAAACATAAATTGCAGACATATTAATTTAAAGAAAACAAAAACAAATAGGTTAGTAACAAACATATACAATATGTATATTTGTGCACTTTTGTGCAACAATGTTTTTACAAGCATTTTCTAAAAGAAATGTCCACTTTTTATTACGCCGAGATGTATTGCAGCGGTTCAGAATTGAAATATCTTTGGACTGCTGCAAAAAGTCAATGCTCTATTATGTTGGAAATATGCCCTATACCTAAAATCCAACTCTAAACCAACCTGATAGTGTTAACAAATGCAAAACTGATATTAAAAGGGCATTTGTTGATGCAACTGTGCCATTATTAATCAATATGTTCTGCATATGTACTTGTTGCCACATATTTCATGCCCCCCTAAAAAGTGCACCAAGGTATGTGTAATGTCATGAGACCAGGGAGGTCAACTAAAAGATTGTTTGGGATGTGTGAGTATGTGCATTGTACAACAAAACATCAAAGTATCTTCTAGTTATGTTTACCACAGACCAAATCTAACCTATAGTGAAATATTGTAAAATATTTACATTTAGCAAAGCATATATGTATGTATTTATTTAAATAAGTGTTTTAACTTTTAACATCAAAATGCAGAAGATATTCAAGAACCTTACTTTCCATTGAAAGTACTATTTTTTTTTTTTTTTTAACTGCAGTATAGCTCTTTATATCTCGAAAATGCACTAAGTTCAAATAAAGTCAGGGCACCATTTCCTCATCCTCTTGCGATTTAAAACCCCTTTAAGTTGCGGATCTCTTTTTTTTTCTTGGACTGTTGTTCAGTAGAACTCTGGGTAGCACAGACTATCAAACATGGCACTGCAAAAGACATACGTGCGTACCTCCACCCTCATCTGACAGAACACTGGCAGCTCAGTCATCTCCTGCACCCTAATCCTGCCCCAGGGGCAGTATTCTCACCAAACTCATTATGTCATGTATCTGCACTGCAGTTGCAATTCTTTGAAACACCAAGTGCTGCTCTGATACAGACAACACACTGCTGTTCACCACGAACTGGCTTTTTTCCTCTCGTTTCCTTCTATCCCTCTGAATTATGCATGCTGTTTCCATCACTCACACTCCTCTAAAGACATCTTCTTCTGCCAATTAATGGTACAGTGGAAGTGTGAAGGGATGAAGAACGGGCGCTTGTTGCACTGGAGAATAGTTCAGATGAATTCGGTGGATATACATTGATGACAGCGTGCGACCGGAGGATTCGTTGAAGTGCAGAGGATGCTCTTGAAGTCTGCGGCACTGCTCGTCAGAGGCTCAATGTGAAGGGTCAGGGTAACACTGGGGCTGCTATATATCAGGGTCAACGCACATGGTGTGTTTGCCTCCTTTTAAGACCCTATATATACACCAGAAAACAAAGATACACTGAAGATTAGACAAAGCTAAGTTATTTCATGTTACTGTGCTAGTGGCTACTGCAATGACACAAAATCTGGTTTGGCAGTGCAGAAGCATCATGCATTTTCAAATTGAGATGACTGAGCAACTCCTAAAGTTGTTGGTGTTCAATTATTAATAATACTTATTGTATTTTTAATAAAATACTGCAGATGCTACTTTGAAAAGCATAAAAGTGAACTTTCAAAAACATAAAAAAAGTAATTATTTCAAATATTTAATGGGTATACAGTAATTTTAGCACAAATACGTAAACAGTGATAATTAATTAACATTAATAAATTAGTATAATAAATAAGTATACAGAAATTACAGATAATTAGTTGTCATTTAGTTGACATGTTGTCACAAAGTTACTCATAGTTAGTAGAATGTCTATATGGACTATCGATATAAAGTTTAAATACAATTTTTTGTCACATTATTATCCAATAATAAATTATATTGCTAAGAAAGGGGAAAAAACCACCAAGGACAATGTTTTAATTTCCAGAGGATGCACAAACTAACAAAATGTGGATCTTTATTAATACACTGTAAGTCTTGTTGCATAAAAGTGTCAGTGAAATGCATAAACATAAATGTTGCAGGCTTGAAAATCCATGCAGGGAAGAGCTGTCCATGGTCCTGATCCTCAACTACTACAGGAATCTAACACTTGTGACCTACTTTATTTGAAACTTTCTCATCATGTTATAAGTCCTCCATTTATTGCATATGCAATCTTCATTAGTTTTCGATGTCTCTCAACAGGGCTGCTGTGTCTTAAATTGGCTGTCTTACACAGATGTTGCTTCTGAGCATCATGAGTCACTTTATGAGTTCTGTGCATGCAGGGAGCTGTAGTCTGTGTGATTTGTTGCACCTGGATCTTGACAGTTTACAATATCGGCGCATCTCATTGTACCTGCTTGTTTCTGTAGTGATGTCTTTGCGTTTCAGTGATGATTTTTTGATGTGCAGCAGGAAACAGCCAAGGATGGGATGCAGGCCTAATCCATCTAAATGTTAATACTATAGCCATTAATTACCCATGATGCAGTGTCACATTAAACAATCAAATATTTATAGTCTATTGTGATACATCTGGCACATTCATCTCAATCAGAGTCAATCCTACCTTCAGCTTGATGGTGTCATATTCTTCCCCCCAGCTTCACACAACAAATCATCAAGAACAAAACTGATAGCCCCAATGCAAAATAAGTGATTTGAAAGTGAGGCAACATTTTAATGAAACTTTAATTGAGTTGTAGTGTGTATCATGTAGTCTGATACATGCAGGCCGTGTTACATGCTATTGCCTCATAGCCTAAACAGCTTTAGACCTGCAGTATTATCAATCTTAATCGTGACTAAATGCATCTTGACTCTATTACACATACCAATGTCAATACAATACAAGAGTTCTACATCATTAATATGTGAAGTATTTTAAGAGAAAATATGTACCTATTAAAACAGATGACAAAGTGTCTCAATGATTATGCATGAAAGAACGCCATCTTGTGTAAACGACTTAAACGAGTGAGTGCGAAAAGTTCAATTTGGCATGTTGTCTATAGCACTATAAGGAAATTCAAATTTTTTTTTTTTTTTTTATTCTGAGACAAAAAAGAAACAGAATTTTACAGAAAATTACAGAAGACAACAACTAATGTCATTCATTGTAAAAAAAAAAAAATTAAATTGTATAGCTAACATATGCCAAAAAATTTTGTCAGGCACATTTAGAACAATGAATCCTTAGATGACATTAAAATATTAAAAGACCACAATAGAGTACATTGTTCTTTTTTATTTAGTTAATATAAAGTGTGACCGTAAAGTTATTTAAAACAGCAAATACATGAAACACATTAAACTGATAACCATACTAATTTCATGCTTATTTTTGGATTGTGTGTGTTTCCGCAGCATTGGTTTGTAAAATTGGTTTCAATAACCTAAATCAAATTCAGTTTATTGTATACATTTTGTTGAATAATACACAATTTAATAAGGAGGTTTCATGGCCTGCTACTGGGTCACAGTGGATCAGTCTTCTTTTCTCTTGGGCAATAACACAAAATATTTAGCAGCTTTTTTTTTTTTTTGCAGTCTGGACATTAAGATACAGTATGTGCAGGTACAGAACATGACTTTCAAAAATAAACCTACCATGAGATATATATTCACTGCAGTAAAAGATATGACAGGTAGCCCAGGTTTCTCTTGCACATAAAAAACAGACCACCGAAAAAGAACATAAGGTTAAAGAAATAATTACATTTCATATACTTAAAAACTACCCACATTCTGTTTGAAATCTTAAGCAGACACACTTGACACGTTATACTTATTTACTGTAGGTATTAGAAGTGAAGGGACAATTTGCTGTGTTTGTCTGTTGACAATCTATATGCAGATCACCAGAGGACCTGACTGAGTACACCTAGTTATTGGTATTTTCACGTCAATTTTCTTCTAAAGCTTATGACTCACTACGCATAGTCCATTAACTGATGTTGTGCTAGCCTCTCTCCCTCCTGTATCTGCCAGCTCTCACATATCCATTTTATAACTCTCCTCTGAAAAGACTCTGGTTTTCCTTTCACACTCGTCAAAAACAACCTCTTTTCATTGGAAGCTAAGAGTTGCCTCTCTTTTCTTCACTCACAACAGGTCCGTGATTTACTGCTCTCTGCATGTTCCCATCTGGCCATCTGTGTACTGAAGAAAACAAGAATTCATCACACCTTTGAAGATGTGTGCAAAAATAAATAATTAAATAATTAAATATAAAACCATCTCTCTCCTTCAAATCAATTCTGAGTTAATGTACTATAGTAACACATTAGATTTGAATACTTCTACTATGTCTTCTCATCAACACATATGGGGGTATAAAAGGATCTGTGAAATTGCTGAGTAGAGTACATGCAAATATTACATACATTTTCATAGCTTTATAATAACAACTGAGAGAGAAAAAAAGTAGTCTTTTAACAGTCATGTTAAAATATATATAAAATAATGATATGCCTGAAACAAAATAGTAAGTTGTAAAGACATAAAAATGCATGTGTTTGATACAGAACAGAATAAATTTGTGCATTCATTGCAGTTAACATAACCTGATCTTAGAAACAGTTGACATTGCATATGGTAATCTTCAGAACATGAACACTTTTCTAACAGCCATGAGCTGCAGACGTTGGTTTTTCTTCTTTCTTTTTTCCACTTAAAAGTCCCACTTAAAACAACTCTTAACAAGCAGTTTCAAATAAAAAATTTCCATAACAAATATTGAAATTAAACAAATGAGAAAGAAATATAACTTTAATCCTTGTCAGTTACTACGCCGATATTGTAGAACAAACTGTTGTTCTGAGATTGCACATCAACCCTTCTGAATGGTAAGTTATGGGCGGGTATATGCGAATGTGGTGAGCGTAACTATTACGCCTCTAGACTGTTACGTAACAGTCTGTGTTGTGTTGGAATTTGACAGTTTTTCAGTCGTCTTTTGCAAACACTTGATTTATATAAGAAGTAGGAAACGATGGTGTTTGAGACTCACAGTATGTTATGTCCATGTACTGAACTGTTATTATTTAACCATGCCAAGGTAAATTCAGTTTTCCATTCTATGGCACCTTTAAAATAAATGCATCAGTTTCTACAAAAAATAAAAAGCAGCAAAATTGTTTTAAATATTTATAAGTAGGCTAATGTTTCTTGAGTATTCAAAATAAAAAACACTTTATGAATATAAATATTTTTATGCCACTTTTTTTCTTGTTTTAAGTGTAATTCTAAAAACGTTTAAAATGTGTATTTTATGTTTTTTAAAACAAGAAAAAAAATTCAATTGAGTAACAAAAATAAACTTAATTCAAGATAAAGTCTCCAAATAGTGGTCTAAAGCCCTATTCATACAGGACTAGTAAAAAACTATATTTAAGGATATTAAATTATTCTACTGGAAAATAATAAAAATTTATTATAATTTTAATCACAAATGATTTTTTTTCTCAGTATGTAGCAGTATAAATCTTTATAGTGAACAACAAGATTAAAGAGATCGCTGACGTGCTGCTGTTTTCTGATTCTGTGGACCGAATGTGTCTCTGTGCTCTGCGGTGCTTTTGATACAGAGCCGCAGTGCCTAGCTAAAGTCTGGATTTGGTCTTGTTATCCCTCCATAACTAGAAAACCCAGCAGCCATAAAAAGAGGTCTTTGCCGTGGACTTATTTTCTGTCAGTCACACCGAGGAAATTCCTCGCAGCCTCCCGGTCTAGTTTCATATCAAAGCCTGCGTTGATCACTCATCTTGAACTCTGACTCTGACCCCTTACTCTACCATAGTACTGTCAGATGCTGCCCTTTCCTGCTAATCTGAGCTTCTCAGCTATAGCTTCTTTCGTGCTTGTTGAGTCCAATCAAAGAATGAGAGATCAAAGCACTATTTCTCCTGGCATTTCTGCTCTCCGACCTGCAAAAGATTGATATGGCTCTCAATAATTATGATCTAATCCTCCACTCCCCCCCCCCAAAAAAACGCTCCCTATTCGAGAACGGAAGGCGATTGAGTTCTTTAGGGCCCTGCAAAACAAGCGGAAAGTGGCACGAAATGTTTTTTCCCTCCTTAGAACAGGATATGGCTGATACGGAGTACTTTTTCATCTGTCTGTTGTTTTTATACACATTTAAAGTGCCACTGATGATTAATAGTCCACCGAGCCAGAAGCTTTGTCTTCTCAAGGAATGTTTTACTGGATCCAGGAGTTCAAACAATGGTGCTCCGCTACTGTTTGCAAAAGTGTTTCGACAAACTAGTTCCAAATAAAGCTACTCATGTTCCTATGGGTCACATAACTGTCATGCAGAGAGGAGTTTTTGTAAGCTTCAGAGGGTTTAACAAGTCTCCATCTAGGCCTTAGAGCTTGACAGCCAAACCTTGTTGCAGGTTTAAGAGGCAGTCACACATCAAGCGTAATTCAAGTTCATGATAAGACACTCTTTATGACGCAGTGAAAGGAACGTCCTGCTGTTAAAGTTTAAACCGAGCAAGTGAAGCGGCTGGTTTTAAAACAGCACTAAACTAATGAAAGACAAAGAATAGGCCTCTTGCTTTCTCAGAAAAAAGCTGTTTTTACTCGCTCTCTCTATCAATGTCTGAAAAGTTATAGGCCACAGCCCTTCCTCTCACTCAATCATTTCATAAATTAGTAATTTTAGCTGCACTAAAGGTGCTCGGCTTGGCTCTTTTGGTTAGCGCTGTGGTACATCAAGGCTGCTGAGGAATATCCCACAACAAAAGGGTCTGTGTAAGCGAGCCCCCATCTTCTCCTGGGTCTCTGCAGCACAAAGACGGTAGTGAGAACTGCGAAGACCTTGTTCTTCACGGATAGCATGTATGAGAAGGAACCGAGAGAGCTGGAAGTAATGGTAAATAAATGCACTTAAACTAGATGGGTTGCCAGTGCCAATTGCCCAGGCTTCAAAGGGGACAGGAATACTATGTTGCTTTTTCAAGAGACGGGCCGAAGGTATTTTGGGATTCACCTGTCTGCCGTGGGTTTTAGGGATATTTTTGACATGGGCGAGAGGAAATGGTGTGTATTTGTGGAGGCTGGGTATGCTTCCTCTAAAATATTGATACAACACACTGAGACGTTTCAACAACTCTTACCCTCAGAGCCCAGAACCAATGCCCTCCAGCGTCTTTAGCGATGGATCCCAGGATGTAGCCCAGACCGCTGCGGACAGAGAGCCAAACATGTCATTATACGCAAGCAAACATATCATATTCATCGCATAAACACACACTCTCAGTTTGGTTTTCTGGGCATTGCCAGGGTTATTTCAGTTTTGAATTTTAAAGTAGTTTGTGTTTGTTTTCAATTTGTGTTCAGGTTTTGCCTAATGTGATAACTGGTGGAATTAAAATGTAGAAATGAAATATTATCAGCATAATCTAGTTTTTTGTTCTAATATCACTGGTCTTAGCTGGTTTAGTTTGTCTTTTATCCTGCCCCAAGCTGTTTTTGAGCTGCTGGAGAAGCTGATCTAGCAGCCAACCCCAACTGGTTTTCATCTATGGTCTGTCAGCTGGTCTCCCAACCTAACCAGTTGACAAGTGTCCAAAACCAGACTAGCCTGACCATCTTAGAATGATTTTAGCAGCTTTTTGAAAGCTGTTTTGCCATGTGACTGACTTCCTTTCCCGACTGTCTTCCTCACCCAAAGCTGTGTCATACACCCTAAAACTTTCATGCTCTGGGTAGGCTGGCTGAACCCAGCATGCATACTAATGCCGCTGATAATGGCTTTACACTGAACATCACCTCCGGCTATGTAAGAGAGTCAACCACTTTGCATTACTCAGGGGCTTACAATGACAGATCAGCTCTGAGGGAAAGCGAAAGGGAGATGACTGGGGAGAGACGCCAGCTTCCCACACAGTGTCGTTTGGGTTTTTGGATTTGGGGACTGTGGTGAAATCCGAACATCAAACGTTCGAGTGACCTAATTCTGAGAATCCCTGTCTGAGGTTGTAGGATACGGCTTCAGAGTGCATGTGTCTCGTGAACTTTCCTTTAAGTCCTTCTAAAGCGAGTCTGCCCTTACAAAGAGTGATTTAAGAAAAAGAGGAAGACGGCCACTCAAGGTGGGATCTGGTATCTGAGGAATCCGTGAGTCATATCTCTTCAAACGTAGACCAAACTCTCTCAGCTCTACATCCTGTTTACAGTCTGATGAAGTTCCTAATTGCCTGTTATGATTTCAGTTTAGATGAAGCACATTAAATATTCTTCTGTATGCTATCTGCATGCAGATTATCTGGTTTGAGACTATGTTATTTGACCAAGCCACTTTTCATCGGGCACTGTATAAATAGTTTTCTTCTCTTGGTCATAGTCAGTTAAAAAAAGTATTTTTGTTTCCATCAGCTCTCTATTTCAGTTCCAAGGTATTCTGATTCATTGTTATTCTCACTATCTGTCTGTCTCCATTCCATGTTTGTACACCTGTTACCAACCCTCTGACACTGAAGCAAAAGAAAGTGAAACGTTTTTTTATTTTTTTAGTGTTGTCACTAGTGCACTCATAAAGGTGTGAGGAAGCCATAGAAACGAAAATATTTGCAAGTCTTTGTTTTAACTCATGTTACAACCACAAGTCTCACTTAATCAGATGTAAATAACATCATCGATTTGAGTAAAACACATATAGTATTGATTAGTAACATTACTGATTAAAAAAATATTCGAATGTTTTCTCAAAGATTATGTGACACTGACGACTGGAGTAACGGTTGCTTAAAATTCAGCTATGCGTCACATAAATGATGTTAAAACCCTGAAAACAAAATACTGTTTTATACATTTCGATCAAATGCAGCCTTGGTGAATATATTTAAAAAAAAAAAAAGGTATTTTACATTTATTAAGGGATTCTATATACTGTGTGGTTAGGAACATAAGTCTCTTGTTTTTGGAGGTTGTTCATTTTGTGTTGCACATCAGGCCATGGAATAACTGCAGCGTTTTAATCGTTCTGTTTAAATTTGGAGTGTCCCTCCCAGCGTTTAGCCTCATACCCACTTCCTGTGTTCCCAGACACTCGCGCCAGGCTGTCGCTCAGCAGGTAAACCACATTGTTTATCTCTGACTGCACCCTGGCATATCACACTGGTGGACTAGTCTGACCTGGCCCATCAAACAATAGGACCCTGTCAGGAAATACATAAGGCTCTCAACATGAGTGTATCCACTTTACCTCATTCAATGTCAAGAACCCATTCATTAAACGTATTTATTTAACCACCTAAACCTAATTGTTTTTTCATCGAATATGGCCACTTGGTAACTTACTGTTGTTATTAATTGGATGATTAGATATATGTCTGTAAATTTTTATACTCTGTTTCTCCATGTTTATTAGTTACTAAAATGTTTTTTCATGCCCATAAGAGGACTCGAATGTCCTGCTAAACTTTTTTTTAGTGGCTGAAGTCACTTCCTGGACACAGTAACAACCTGACCGCAGATAAACAGTGCACTAGACAGGAAGTGGGGCGGCACACTGTAGCGCTCAAGTCTTTCACCTCTTATTGTTCGTACTTTCGATCGCTTATGGGGCTAACCCATTTAGCTTGCAAATACCTCAACTCTCCCCGGCCGGCTATTTTTCCATCTCGTCTTTTCCTCTAACTGCGTTCAATCTCTCATCGATACTATTACTAGCCCTCAGAACAAGTCTCACGGTGACAGCTGCTGTGTTCAGATGTTTCTTGCCCTCGGTTCAGTGGGTGCTATCTAACTGCGTGTATAAAACTCTAGCATTTTGTGTCGTTGTTTGTCTTCCATATCGGATTAACAATTAAAGTGCATGATGTTGTGTCTGAACGTAATGCAGTTAAAAATGCTGCACACATACAGTCATGAATTTTTTAGCACCTTTCCTCTGTTTATTTTCCCCTGTTCTCTCTAGTCTTTTTCCAGTTGAGCGAACAAAAGAAAATGCCTGTGTTAAGTGACTATAATAGGTCATCTTAGAGTCTTTCACAGCAGCGGTAGATTTATAATCCCGTTGTCTATTTGGCCCATCTGAGGCGGTGACCACACAAAACGCTGAGCTCAATTCTCCACAACTGACCTTTACTGAATTAAGATGGTATCTGAGATTATCTGGCTGTCAGAAGCTGTTCCCTTCAGCTGCAGTTCACCTAACCTGACACGAAATGTCTTCATTTTCATTGCATTTCTCATCATTGCTGATTAAATGACCAAGCTGGATAAGGTTGTACTCTACGACTTACAATGCTAAAGTGCTAACATCTGCACACCTTTAATTAAATAGCTTGAGCAACATGAAATCACCTGGACTCCCTGTGTATTTAGTTTGTTGCGAGTTCTGGTGGTATTAGAGGTAAGCATGGAGACTTGAACATAGGTGGATTTGTTTGGTTATTAGGAATCAGTATTTTCTTGGTGAAAATGAATAGATTTATGTGTATTGGTTGACCTTAGACTGAGAGAAAAATATAATGGTATTGCTTATTATTAATGTTTGTTGATACTCACCTTCCTAGTGGGATGGCCAAGTAGAATAAAGAGAGCATTATGGTCCTTTTGTTGTTTGTGAACAGATCTCCAATGATGGTTGGAGAGATGGATGAGTAGCTTGATTCTCCAATACCCACCAAGCATCTGGACAGCGCTAACAACCAAAAATACTGCAAAAGAAAAGATCATGTGATTAGTAAAGCCGAAGGAATTTCTTTTATAAAGTGAATACTGGTTGGCAATAGCCTCATGGCATATTTTCTCTCCATGATGTTAATGATGTTAACATCACGCAGAAGACACAGCTCATTAACCCCTGAAACATTTTCATATTTTATATTCATCTATCTATTGACACGTTTACGTTTGTGAAGCTTTTTAGATGTTTAACATTGCTTATCAAAACTGAACAAGCATTAGCGGCAAAGGAGCAAGTATCCTACATTTCTCAAACGGTGGGACCATGTGGCTGTTGTCCTCTGACCTCTATCTGCGAGAAAGGAAGCCGACTAAGAAAACACCCTTCCCTGAAAGGGCCTAGACTTTATATAGTTGTTCTTGTGAAGACGTATTACCATGGGTGTGGAATGGACATCCATACTGCCGTGGAGGATTTGGGTCAACCTGGCAGTCGCCCAACTGAGGAGGCAAGTATAGGTTTCTTTTGTTTGCTCACTGTCTATTAATTTTATGTTTTTCTCACTCCGCTTCATAATATCTGATGTCTCAGTCTGGGAGCAGTGGGGAGTCTAGCCACACCCAACACTGATGGGCTAAGACAAAGTGTGACGACACCCTCTAGAGACACCAGGTCATCCCATTATGGTATGATGCACATATACAGCAGACACACACACATACAGATCTGTCATAGCAGATTTCCATGTGTGTTATCTCCTGAGGGGGCTCCCAAAGCCACCTGACCAGCCAGATGCTGTTGTGTCAGACTTTTGTGAACTAACAAGCTTTTTGCAAATGCTAATGAGATATATGTGACCCTGTCGTAAGTGTCAATTTTTAGAAATTGAAATTTAAACATCTTCTGAAAGCTTAATAATTTTTACATTAATGTAAGTTTGTTAGGATAGGACAATAATTGGTTGAGATTTTAATATTTGGAATCTGATTGTGCATAAAAATAAAAATACTTAGAAAATCACCTTTACATTTGTCTTAGCAATGCATATTACTAATCCAAAATGTAAATTTTAATATATTTGTGGTAGACAATCTACAATTATATCTTCATGGAACATGATATTTGCTTAATATCCTAATGATTTTTTTTTTTTGCCATAAAATAAAAATGTTGACCCATACAATGTGTTTTTGGCTATTGCTGCAAATATACCCCAGTGACTTCTGTGCTCCAGGGTCACATATAGTCTTTTACCAAAGGCTGCATTTATTTTTTCACAATCATATACTGAAATATTATTACAATTTGAATACAGTTTAAAATGTAAAATATTCCTGAGCTGAATTTTTAGAAGCTATTTAGCAGTCACATGAACCTTCAAAACTCATTTTAATGTTTTAGTGCTTAAATATATATTTTTTTAATCAATATTGAAAACTGTTGCATTTTTCAAGTTCAAATGAACAGCATTTATTTAAAACAGATTTTTGTAACGTACAGTATTGCAGTTATTAATGGCTTCTGCTTGTAATACACATTGCATAAACATGTTTGCTAAATGAATGAATTTACAATGTAATCATTTCTTGCTCTCAAAACAGAGGCAGCGATCTTCATGTCCTCTGGCCATTCGATGGTCACTTTTCATTACAAGGATTCCCTCACTCCCTTTCCTGCTTTTCATCCTTTATTCTTTTTCACCTGACAGTCTTTGGTCTGACAGCAGCCCCACGACATAGAGCCAAAAGAAAAACAACTTTACTTGTTGTTGAATGTTACATAATTCTCAGCAGGGGAATTTCTTTAGTGTACGTGACGGGAATCAGCAATGAGAGACTGCAGCAAGCTGGGTTATCCTCTGGCACTGAGAGGATTTCTCTATTCCTCCCTTTCTCTCCCGCTCACTCTCTCTTTCAGCTCCTTTCCTGCTTTTCATGACTCTGCTCAAAAATGACAAAAGCTATGTACTTGTTCTTTATTGACAGAAGTGCTGTGAGGGAATAAGAGAATAGAGAGATGGCGGAGAGGGAAAGTGGATGACTGACTGTTTGTTTTTATACAACCTTTTCTTCCTTCACCCCAAAACACGCACACCATGAAAAATGTATGCGTTGACTGTCGTTTACTGAACATACACACATCTGTACAATGGTTCATTAAGCGAGACACACATTAATGTGCCATTCAGTGAAAAATGATTTATAGCAAGACAAGATGGAGGGGAGGGACTTGAAGATGGTGGTCTTTGTATATATATATATATATATATATATATTATACTATACTATAAATATTTAAAATATGTCCACATATATTATGATAATTTATATTCATTAAGTATTATAAATTCTAAATATAAAAGCATAAAAAAAAAAAAACTGTAATTTATTTTGTCAATGTAAAATACTTGCATATCTGGAAAATATTAATACTTAAAAATAATTTTAATTTTTAGCATACAGTACATGTTTTAAATTTTGTCTTGACATATTGGATGTAATTGTATTTATTCAGCTATAATTTCTTTGTAATTATTTGATCAGATTTTTAACATTTTTTTTATTTGAGTTTATGGTTGAAATGCACAAAGTCGACACATCTGCCTCGTCGTCTTTGTTCCAGACCACCACCAATTCATGAGGCAGCAGTCCTGTAGGACTGACTGTACGTCTGGCTTCCCTCATCCCCCAAAACCATGTGCATAAACATGAGCTTTCAAATACATTCCGCATGAATATGTGCATATCTATCCAAAAACCACCACTGACACCCCCTGATGTTTTGTTTTCTTGTCATCTGACAAAAGCGACAAGATGATGTTAAAAATGGTCAATCAGGCATCCGTAGGTCTCCCTTCATATGCCTTACTTATGTTTTTAGGATCATGATTTTAATGTTTAACACAAAAACTGTCTTTAAATCTTGTTGCAGCAACACATTGCAGTGAATTGACTGTCTCTTCCCATACCCCTGAGAAATCTCATTAAAAGAAGCCGAACATCGAGTTACGAGGGATTTTAGATGACGAACAGATCAGCCAGAGGTTGTGAGGTCAGTTTAAACCATACAGAGAGTTTTATCTCATCCAGATAAGATGAGTTCGTTTCTATGCATAATAGTATTTTTCATCATTATTCTTAGGAAACACTGCACTCTCCTTATCATTAATGCAATGCAGACTTTGCTGCAATGTTAAGGTAACATTAGCGTGATGGTTATGCTGTTGATGTAAATACGAGATGATCTGCAGATCCGCTCTTGGTGGAGAACATTATATAACAGCCCACCGCCCTGGGTCGGATGATTGACAGATAAAGGGATATCTGCAGTCTCCACGCTCGTGTATGCATATGTGCATGTGTGTGCGGTCTTGAAGAATCATGTGACTTTGATGCAGAGTGGCTTGGCCTGTCAGTATCGACTCAGCACTGCAGATCGAGGGGATTAGCGCATTTATACCCCCCGTTGCGTTTGGCCATCATACCCCGACCACACACACATACACACATCTTATAGATGGAAATGCAGTCTCCACATGCTCACTGACAAAACACAAAAGGGTAACGGGAAGCAAACTGCAGAGACATACACACTAGATATCACTCAAATCAGTTAGCGTGGCCACAAGGAAGATTCCTTCGTTGTCATTTTGCAGTCTTCTTCTCATTAACGTGGCCTATTAATTAGCCGCCACTTTCTATCTCTGTTGCAATAACCTCCCTGGAGACTGGCCGCACACACACACATAAAATTTGTTTGAGATTGTCTGTGAGGGTTTTTAGTAGGGGTGGCACGGTTCACAAAACCCACGGTTCGGTTTGTATAACGGTTTTAGGGTCACGGTTTTCGGTACAGTTTTAAAAAAGTGATATCATGACATGTAATCATGCATAAACTGAATTTGACTTGACTTAAAGCACATTATTGGAAACATCTCTGAGGAAAGCTAGGTGAGATTTTGATACAGCAAGAGGAAAGACATTAATTATTTTTAACATGCTTTTAATTTATTTGGTAAAAAGGAAAACGTGTATTGCCATCTACATGAATGTATGTGCCTTTTTAGCACACAAAGATTGCAATATTACAGAATATCTTGCATTTATCAAACTGCCAACTTCAGTGTAACTCTTACAAAATGGTATCTTCTCAGATGAAATGACATATTTGCATACAGTCGTAGTTCTGTTTAATTTCCGCTGTCATCACAGGTAACGTTAACATGAAATGCAAAATGTTCCCACACACACCAGATTTATACGACGCTGGCGCATCCTCCAACTCCAGGCAGCCTTCCTTTCTCTCCCACTCCCAATTTCTACACCTACAGTATTGTGACCTGCAGCACTCACTCCTCACCGCAGACACCGGTGACGCGAATGAAGCGTCAAGCGCGAGTGATTTAATGTTAAGTCAATGCAAGGAAGCGATTAGACATCCTGCGGCGCGATTAGCGCAATTCGCGTCTGGTGTGAACACAGCTAAAGGAAAACTCACTGATGTCACATACTGTACGGGGCACGAGGCTACATTGCGCATGTCATGAACCGTCGTACCGTGCGACGCATGCATGCCCCGAACCGAGACAAGCGAACCGAACGGTTCGGGTTTTTTTCATGAACCGTGGCATCCCTATTTAAAATCTATTATTATGTTTTTTAAATTTATATCATACATTACAGTACAATAAATACTATTGTGGCTAAATACATTTCTATATTTTTTTCTCTCCAATTCTCACTTTTTAAAATCCCCCATTCTGACCTTTTTTTACAGCAAAATACTGTAATAAATCCTTTAATTCAATAATTCATAAATGTAATTTATTAAAGCATTATAATTTGAGAATATATTATAAAATAGGCTTTGATTTCTTTAACCAAAGGTTTTCACAAAAAATATTATAGCACAATTAAAAAAAAAACGCATACTGTAATAATTGTGTAATATTCAATTTATAAGTTATATGAAGCTATATAATTTTACCTAAATTTAACAAATTATTGTAAATATAACTTTCTCTTATATAAATTCTCAATCAGCACTGTATTAATTACATGCTATTAAAATGTCATATATATAAAAATAATAATAATCTAGGTCACAAAATTAAATGAAAATTAGAAAATCATATATATATATATATATATATGTAAATATGTGATTTCCTATTTTAATTTCTTTTCACTGTAGGGTAAAATGTGACCTGTTTTGTGAGACTCACTTACACATAGGGTTGCAAAAAGGTGAAAAATTTAGTCAATTTCGGAAATCTTCCTGAAATTTTGAAAACTTTTCAGGAATTTTTTTAATAATCCAGGGATTATTTGAAAGTTTCCAGAAATGTACCGGAAAATTTCCACCCCTTTGCAACCCTACTTAAACACAATGCTCTTGCCCTGATTTAAACACGCATACACACAAGAAAGGAACAAGAAAAAAAGGTATGTGGGTGTGTTGGTACCTGCCAGTGGTGAAACACACTGAGTGCGAAGGCCTGGCCCTGCGTGTGTGTGCGGAGATCGGTTTCAAAGCCAAACGAGTCAATGGCAGGAATGAAAGCCTTGATGGTGTAAAGAGGAGAGCCAGGGATTGGCGCATCCTGCGTCACATGACCTCTACGGGACACACAGACAAGTGATCAGTCAGAGGCTCGTTCTAAAAGAAGACTGTCTTTATTAGAGACTTGCTGACTTGAGCTACAATCTGCTTAATGCGAGTGTGTGTGTGTTAACAAACGAGGAGTCAGCAATGTCCTCATTCTGTTTGTGTGTATTGTACCTCCTGCGTGCCAGCACCGTGTACACAGCAGAAACACAGTCAGCAGGGGCCTGAACCTCCACAAAGTAATAGGGCTCCATCAGCCTGGGCGTGGCCTACAGAAACCAACCAATCACGAAGCAAGGAAAAAGAGGGGGTAAGCAAGTGAGAAACCATTTACGATAATCAACTTAATCTACTGAACTGAGTTAATGGATCACGTAATTAGATTAAACGGTCCAATAAGACTAATGGAAACAATGATTAGACAGAGAAAGGAAACTGGGGAAGAAGAGAGGTGGCTAAATAGACCTAGGGAAGGATAGATTACCATCAGGAAGGCAGAGTAGACAACTCTGCGAGCTGTAGGGATGACCTGTCCTCCTCCTCTGTGCAGTGGTTCCGGTGCGATCACGGCGTCCAGGATCTTAAACTTCACATTGCGGATTGCTGAATGTAGACAAGGAGACAGATTTGATATTTAGTGCAAACAAAAACACTAAACTGTAGCCATTTACTAAGAGCTTGTTTGCATACGAAAAACTTAAAAAAAGGCACATTAGCAAAAACACCATTTTTAATAATGAGGGTGGAAAACAGCAATGAAAGGAAATGAGGGGAAGAAAATGTAAATGAATTTTTGTTAAAAATGTGGAGGTTATGGGATTTAACATAGTAATGCACTGACATTAACACGTTGGAAAATAATTATCATTACTTTGTCAAATAAATAAGTTAAAAATAAATGCACCAGAAACAAATATACATAAGTGCTACAAGTGAATCTAATCATCACTACATTTTAACATGCATTTTTATCAAATTATTCGTGTTTTTAATAGTGTGTGTACTGTGTAATTATATACATATATATATATATATATATATCAGAGATGGGGACAAGTCACATATGGTCAAGTACAAGCAAGTCCCAAGTCTTTACCATCAAGTCTCGAGT
>JAUCMU010000097.1:6630505-6661743 GCA_032275025.1 Enteromius treurensis | reverse complement strand
CCCCCCCCCCCCCCCCCCCCCCCCCCCCCCCCCCCTCTATGCATTTGAAAGGTTCCATGGATGTTCAGGGTCCTTCATGGAACCATTAATGAAGAACCTGAAGGTTCTCATAAAGAACCTGTATCTTTAAGAGTGTTAAAAAGTGATACTTTTTACTGTTTATTGCAATTATTCTGAGAGAGAGAGAGTAAAATGCATGTCAAAGACACAGTGTGTCTTTGTGTGAATGTAGGTCTGCTTGCTTTCAAGTGCAAGTTATTAAACTCGCTTTAGTTGGCAGTCAAGTCCATGATCTGACCTTGGTGGAGGGCACACTTTCTTTGTCCTCCTCCTGTTCTTCTGTTAGGAATCTCTCCACTGAGCCAGTGGAGTGTGTTCATCATACTAAATCATCACACTTCTCTCATCAGCTCTCTCCAGCTTTGCAACTGTTTTCAGAACTTTTTGATCTCATAATCTTATAGCCAGGCATTCAGGGTAATCTAATAGACAGACCTTTGCCTATAAATGTGAAGTTCAATCAATATAAACAGACAGTGCCCTGCTGTTATGTTATACAAGTACAGCAGTGTTTGAGGTGTTTTTTAGTGATGCTTGCTTATAAGAGAGTCCAATTATAAATGGCCCAGTAAAGCATTTGAAAGATATTTTTTTAGCTTTTGTAGTCAAAAGATTATTTGCATATCTGTGCTTATGGTAACAAGTGCAGTATGTTGTGCTTTGATCTGCGAAGAGGAGCTTTTACCTGCCAGGAAATGTTGGTGACATTCTTTTTTGATTCTACGGAACTTCTCGTGTTAAACAATGCCAGGTAATGATCATGGGAATATTGTTTTTAAACATTTGAGTTGAAAAACTAGTTCTTAGACGGTTAAGAGGCTGTGTGTGGGTAAGAAAGGAAGTCAAACATTAGCTAAGAGAGTGTAGACAAGGAATGTGCATTCTCTCTCAGTCTCCACTGAAGTTGAGTTGCGTTTTAGTTTTAGCTGAACATACCTGAACTTAATTTTCACTGGACAGTGACTGAGTCAGGTGCATGAAGGTATGCAGGTACTGCATTGCTAACAAATAAGGGCTACTATAAGGGCTTAGTCAGCAGTTTTCAGCATGTCATACTTATTCCAGGAAATGCAGTTTGGGTTTTTATTGTTCATTACACAGTTCATTAACCCCGGTCATGAAATGTGTTTGGCATGAGTTACGATATGTAAATGTGTTTGAAAGAAGTTTCTAATGCCAAATCTGAATTTGTTGGATTAAAAATACAGAAAAACCTAAATATATGGAAATATGAATACAATATTTAAGAACTGTTTTCTACAGCGCTAAATTTTCAGCATCCATACTCCAGTTTTTAGTGTCACGTAGTTCTTCAGAAATCATTAATATAATATAATATAATATATATGCTTCTTATAAATGTTAAAATAGTTGCACAGTTTAATATTTTGTGGAAACCTTATTTTTTTCAGGATTAATTGTTAAATAGGATGTTAAAAAGCAACATTTATTGTAAATAGTAATATTCTGTTACATTATAAACATCCCTTTAATAATTTTAATGCATCCTTGAATAAAATATAAATTTCTTTCCTTGAAAAAAAACTAAAACTAATGGAGTAACGTGAATTAGCGAAATCATTTTTGGTTGCAATTTTACAAATTTCACAGAAAATGTTAGACTAGTAGTCTAGTACTATTCATATGAAACTGTTGGCTGTAATACGCTTGAAACCACAGAACAAACGGATACAGTGAATTATGCATGTCCGAATCATTCATTCTTCAGCATGCTCAGACAAATGACAGTCTGTGGACTTTGCAGGTGCAGAGAGACAGATGCTGAGGAAGTGACATTAAACAGGAAACCGTCTGACGTCTGTGTATATTTGTGCATGTGCTTGAATACCTGCATGTGTCTTTTTTCTCATTGTGTGTTCACAATCTATAGAGCCCTCAATAGAATATGAGAGGATGTCGAGTTGTTTGAGAGTGAAAAGACAGTGCAATGAATCAAGCCGAAGCAAACAGATGAAAGCATACTGGAAGCTAAACAAAGAGATTCAAAGCTCAGCTTTTCATGAAGGATATAATAACACAGTAAACAGAGGTCACCTCATGTATACTGTGCTAATTCAATAAGATAAAAAGTCCTGCAATACATCACTTTAGGGAGAAAAGAATAGGTAGTTTATATTAGTTGCTGCTCTAGAAAATAAATCTGTCTTTAAAACAGAAAATGCTCTGATATCATAGCTAACGGCTGATACACGCTTAAATACAGTAAATGTTTAGCCACTGGAAACATGCATGCAAAAATACACCATCCACTATCACTTCTAATACACTGCTGTCAATGTTTAGCGCTAGCAGCAAGGAAAACGGATGCGTCACAGCTGCGATGATGGAAAGTCTCTTCAAAACTGTTCAAAAGGCTGATGACAAATGCTAGGCCATTAGCTCAGGGGCAGCCTGTTTACGAATCAGCCGCCCACAATCCATCCCTCCACTTCCTCATACACAGAGAAAGGATATTCCATAAAGATTTTTTCCATCCCCCCCGTTAGAAATGTGCTTGAGCGAAGCAAACTTAAATAGAGATGTCCTTAAACCATGGCTAAAAGTACTGATGTCAAACAGCAGAGGCAGTCATATCGTGATAAGGCTGAAGTGGTGACCATTTTTGATTCAGTTAGCATTCCGATTTTTTTTCTTTTTAACTTTATTGTGGAATTCACAAAGCTACAGCTTTAAAAATAAACATGACCGCTGGATGTTTTCATAAAGAGAAATGAGAATAGCGCCGAGCACTAAATGAAAAAATAACACGAAGCACTTTCATGTGGATTACAGCGTGCAGTATCATTTTGAATTGGAGGGTGCTTTTGTTTCTGTACGTGCATATTAGCTTCACTTCTGATGTGAAAGTGGTTGGAAACAAAAATGTGGGTCTGTGTTGGTTTGTGGGACGGAAAGCGGGAAGAGTTTGTAGATTAGTCCTGGTAAATGAGGCCGAACTGTGCCAGGTCATTTTTTAGATAAAGGCTAAATAGTAATTAGCAAACATATTACAAGGTAAAAAGGTAGAGTTATTGTATAGAACACAGATGATGAAGATGATGTTAATGGAGGGAGAATGTATACAAAATGTATTTGAAAAGCAGAACCTGGCAATGTAAAAATGCTCTGAATGAAGATGGATCATAAAAGTATGCAAGGCATTAATCTGCTTCAGAGCAATATCTATTGTGAAACTTGTTATTCCGACTGACAGCTTCATTTTTTAAATAACACAGTGACTAAGCTTGACACCCAAACACCTGTTGCATACCGCTACTGAAAGTATGAAAAATATTCCAGTTTTCTGCCTAGATTCTCCTCTTTACTGTAAATCTGTCAGGGAGGTTTTATACGCTATCCTTTCGGTTCACATTACAGTTTCCCTGTAAAATGATGCTACATTTTAAAGTAAAACCTGATGCTTCACCTTTAAACCTCTATGAAGGTTTTTCAGAAAATGTTAATATGCAAGTTAGGTTCCAAAGGTTAAGCATATTACAGAATCAGATCAACGCAATCTTTTCTTATTTCTTTTTTTTGCCAACATTTTTTGATGTCGTGTATACTTTGGAAACACTTACTGTGAACCGCTCACAGCCCATTCCTGTAGTGTTTGTTAGATTATTGCATTGACGTTTGGCATCCAGGCAGAAGCTGCTGTCATGCCGTCATGACGGATGTATCTGTGAGAATTTTTCCTCACCTAACCTTCACGCTCATGCATACCTCCGTCAGAATTCCCCCCTCAATGAAGGGCTTAGCTGATGCTTTCACCACAACACAAACACACAGGACCGCCTACCCGTTTAGCATCACCAGCATTCCTCTCGTTTACTTCATTGCAAACCATTTCAAAGAAACTATTTGAGGCTTCAGTAGTCTTGGCTTACCGGTGTGGGTGTGTTTTTGATTTATGTGTGTGAGAGCACATGTTTTTTGGCGTATTATGTGTAAGTTGTTGGGTAAAGCTTCAATGAAATAGGCCACACTGTTTTGTGCAGTGACATTTTTTGTTTTTTGATGCACCACGATCAGCGCTGCCAGGGTTCTGGGGTGAAGCCTTGCGATTGTGTGGCCCGCATGTGGAAGTTGTGGTGAATGGTGTTAGGTTATTATGCTTTTCACCACTCACTATTAGCTCTCAGCTGTACGTGTGCCTTTCAACAGATCTGATAGGGATGAGAGGAGCACCGGTGATAAAAGGGAAGATCTCTCATCAACTCAACACTTTTCAGGTGCATATTGTTAGCACAGAGAGTGTGCGGGACATTTACGTGCTGAGTAGGCACACATTATGCACAGAAACACTTCTTTGAAGAAACAGTTGCACTTTTACAACCTTCCACACTCGCTAACAATACCACAGCCTAGCTGTTTTAAATGTCCACTGGAGATTTTAAATCGAACCCAGATGCAGATTTAAATTCAGAATTTTCCTCAGTTTGGTGTGTTAGGGAAGCGAGCTCCCCAAAATATGAAAGAGTTTAATGCTGAACAGATTTATTTTCTATTTCGAGTCCCGAGAACCTAGCAATTGTTTTTAAAAAATGATCAATCTATGAACATAAATTGATGCAACAAAAACATAATGACAAACATAAACTTGTTTCACGATTGAGGGAGATAAAAGTTTATTTCACTTCGGAACATTCATTCACGGATTTGCACCGTAAATAAGTGAATACAATTTAAATTACGTCTCGCATATTTAAATTCACTTCGAACTGGAATCATGGTGGAATATTCAGTGATGTCCACTTTGCAGTGCGCATACGTTCGAACAGAACCAATGACTGATTATCAGAATCAGGTGCGTTAACAAAGGCCATGTCCACACTAATACGTTTTCGTTTGAAAACGCATCTTTTTCTCTCCGTTTTGGCCTTCCGTCCACACTGAGACGCCGTTTTTGTCAAGGAAAACGGAGCTTTTTGAAAGCGCTCTCCAAAGTGGATGAATTTGAAAACGCCATTTTCGCATCGCAGTGTGGACTGTGAAAACGGAGGCTTTCGAAAACTATGACGCATTTTAGTCATATGATGCAGTCATGTGACCAGTTCAACTGATGGCGGACGGCATAGTACAGCAGTTGTTTTGTTTGCTCTCAATTTTGAACACGCTCCAGATAGCTTTTCTTCAAAGAAAACGTAACGTAAGTAAATAAATGGCAGATGAAAATGACGCAGATCGAATCGTCTTACGTTTCACGCATGCGCAATACAGGAACGTAAAAGTTTTCAGTCATTTCAGCGTAGATGATCAAACTCTTAAGAAACAATTGAAAACGATAGTGTGGACGCAGAGCGTTTTAAGACGACTATTTTTGTAATTTATCCGGATAAGTGTAGACGTAGCCAAAGAGACACATGCAAAATATGCAGAGCAGGGGGGCGCGACGACCAGGGTTGAGAACCACTGGTTTAAACTATAATTAATTGCATTTCCCAAGACTACTTGGAAGGCCGAATAGTTCATCTTTTTTGTTTTACTCCCTTCGCTGAACTCTAAAGCTTCATGCTCAATATAAAGTGATATTTTTATAAGTCATGTAGCGTCTTGTCACGCTACACTGTCTCATCACTGCTCTCAGTCAGTTATTTCCCAATATAGTAGAGCACAGAAAATATGTTCTGACACTCAAATTCCTTCACTGTGGACATTAAATGTAAAAGAAGTCAACCGTACATGGGAAATGGAGCTTAAACTGTATTTTTACAGTATCGGCCTTGGTTAGAAACCAGAATTGAGTCGAGAAAAGATAATATCCTGTAATTTCCTTGCTTACTGCTGGTTAGACTCTGTGTTATAGCTGGGAGCTGGTGTGGGATATGGGCTTTTTTAAAGTGGGTGTGGAGTTTTCCTCTCGAGCCCAGAGCTATGCACCTAATGATAGGCCAGCAAGCAAATGACAGTGTGTGTAAATGTGTGTGTGTGTCTACGCTGAGGCCAATGTGACAAATTTACTCACATTGGTAAGTGCGATTGCACACAAACCCTCACGTACACACATAATATATCAAAGTATCACACCCATGTTGTCTCTCCCTGAATGTACTGTAATAAACGGTTTGACCTTGAGAGATGTATTGTGTGTGGATGGGTGGCTGAGTCCACAGGGGACACAGAAGAATAGACCCTTGCCTAGTATTGATTTGTGCGTGTCTTCGTCATACATACAAAAATACTCAAGGTTTGTGCCAAGCCTGATCTAACTCTAATGTCCGAAGGATTATTTCAGGACATTGTCAAAAATGCTTTCTTATGTTGACCACTGAGAGAGATTCGGTACAGATTGGGTCTTTTTGTTTTTTCCATGTTCCTGTATTCCATTTCCGGAGGGAAAATGTCCAAGCAGACTCTTTAAAAAAAAAGATGCTTTGTGAAATTGATTTGAGGTGGGCCATTACTTGACTTTGGGGTTTATGCTTGAGGTGAAGTGAAGTGCAGTGAAGCCCCCATCCCTATTGAGACATGGCCTAAAATTTCCCAATTTTTATCTTATTTACACACGTTATATAAAATACACATTATCTATGCTTTAATTCTGCTATTCATTTAATGTGCATAAATATGACTCTGACATTTCTTTGTGAGATTCACCCATCAGGCCGTTTTAAAGCAGATTCAAGCTGTAACACCTACATATATATTCATAGCATGTGCAGAGATGTGGATTTGCTGTATTGATTGCTCATTACCCAGTGTCAGAGCAAGGCTGATGGAGAGAGAAATTGGGTTTTGTTTTTTTTTTCCCTCAGTTTTCGCATTGGATCATTACATCTCTGTGCCATTGACTGTGGGAATGATGAGCAGGTGCTGCGCTTTCCCTCTTTCATTTCCATCTCTCTCGCTTAGTCTATGTCCGTCCCTTGCGAGCACGCCTCCCGCTGTCTTTTTCCTGCTGTGGGATCCATTTATTCATTTTTCAGACGCCTGTCAAATTGACAGTGCAGCAAAAACAGCTACAGAGCAATGTCTTGTGAGAAACCTAATGATACCGAGAGGAAAAGAAAGCCGGGATATCATAGTACAGCTGTGTTCTGAGTGTGAACAGCTGATAATACACAGATACAGTAGACACTCCTCTCTGACCAGGCCAAAGAAATCAGAAACTGTAAGATCCGCCATTAAAACGAAAGCTGAGAAGGGGACAATTGTGACTGTGTAAACATACAGTGGAAGTGCTGTACTACAGGAGGCCTGTGTGTCTGTGGTTGACATCTCACTTTTTTTAGATAATGTCTTTTAATGGCTCATGGCTATGTAAGCCAATATCCTGACGGTCACGATCCACACAGAAATTTCTTCTCAATATAGCGCATTCTTTGTCTGGGTGGATGTAGTCGAGCACCTGGGCTGCAGTCATTCACTGGCCACAGACTGACTGCAGCTATATACAACACATGCCCCAGACGGGGCGGCTAGACGAAGACATGGACTCAGTGGAGTCGTGTCAGGATTCAAAAGCAGCGTCCGCTCCTGCCGTGACAGATGGGATTGGAGGCAACGGCAGACACACACCTCACATGCAAACAAGAGCTGCCATCTTTGACCAGAGGGCACTGACCCCTTGACCTTTAGAGCAATACAGTCTAATTAGAATCTATATGCTGTCGCCAGAAAAGCGAAAGATATCGCATCATATTTTTTATCGTCAAAAATTATTATTAGGGACCATTGCTCATAACCAAAACTTATAATATTTAAGTAAAATAAATAAGTTAAGTTAAGATAAATGCATATCAATGACCTGCAGTGACATGTTTTAAACTGACAAGCAAGCACAGAAAATGATTTAGTTACTAATTATTTCTGTCAAAACAATCGCAAACCTTTTTAGGATTAAAAATGGGTCCAGGTTTTAGGTTGCATATGACTCAAGACCACCTAGTAAACTGATCCTTCGACCACAGAAAAATTTTAACATCTGAAGTGTGAAGTTCACCCTCATCTATCCATCTTTAGAAAATATTTCTCTTTTAGACGCAGAGAGGCCATCGAGATTCCCCACACCCATTCTTAAAATGCCTATGTCACCTAATAAACAAAAGAGCAAGGAGGAGGCCCTCGGGACAGTAATAACATCTGAGTTAACCCTCTCTTCTTTTCTCATTCCATCTTCATTATTTTCTATCTCGCAGACGTCCAGGACCGCCTGCAGGTGTTGTGGCTAACAAACAGTCAATTTTTCTTCTTTGTCAATAATAATTGCTCTTTCCCGCTAATCTGAAATTAATATCTCCTAGTCTGATAGAGGTTTGGTTGAAAGAAATACAGCATGAGAGATCATTGGGAGCGGGATCAGATCTAGAAGCCTTGTCTTTTTGGACAAGGAGGTGATTGACAGGAATGACAGCCACAGGCAAAAGCACATCGTGTAAAGCCAGATAAAGTCAATATTGCCCTCGTAAGGTTACACGAGAACAGCCTGTGTGTCAATATCAAGTATAGACTCGCATTTGTCTGGAAATTTGACACTGGGCATCACTTGAAGGACACAAACCAGACATGTATCACATAACCAATATTTTACATATGTGAAGTATTTTTTGCAGGAACCAAACCTTTCATCTCCTTGATTTGTTAATATGAGTGTTTTGGTACTCACCGCATTAAATTCATACTGAATCATACTGTGTTGAGGTTGCGGCATGACCTCATCTTTGTGGTACTCGATACTCCAGTTTTCCCACAGCTCATCATTCACTAATTTACTGTATGTTTGTTTCCTTTTGTTATGACAATGACACACTATCATGACAGAACGTCTTGCAAAGAAAGGCCTGACTATAATTGTATTATGAAAAGCTTCCTCCTCCCAACCTGTCACTATATTTCACCTCCTGTTTTATGGTAGACTGCCTTAGTCAGCTATTCCTCAAGTCTTTCCTTAAGACATTAATCTCAACATTTCTCTGTGCCATGGGCACTTGAAGATATCCTGCCACAGTCTGCAGGTCTTGGAAAACCTAAATCTGTCAAACCAACAGATGTGCGTGCAAAAACAAACAAACAAAAAAAACCTTTGCTACTCATACAAATCAAAGTACGTCACAATCGGACACACTCCAGTTGATCTCACACCATGCCTTCAACCAGCTTTTCACACTGAGGTTCTCAGCCAATGGCCAGAGCATCTGAAATTTAGTTTCGCTGTGTGAAGACTGAGGTCAGACTGGGATCAGAGGCCAAACTAAACCTGCCGCAGACACTTTCTTTAAGCACAGACCACATGCACTGCTTAACAAAGGGATTTTTCTCTGCTCACATTTTTCTAGGTGGCATAGGATGTGGTTCAAAATGTGGTTTGCTTTGATATTTTGTTAAACTTCAACAAAAAAAAAGTCAGTAATGTCTTTATTGCATCCCATGTGCTGGGAATTTTTTTTTTTTTCACTCCATTCCATCTCTTCCCTGATCCTTTCCAGATTTTTGTTTGTTATTCCATATAAAAAATAAAGCCCTATTGTACATTTATTTGTTTGTTTGGTAGAGCCATATCTTTATATATATATATATATAGTTTGAAGCTTCTCACCTAAAAAGTCCCAATTGAACCCCCTACTTAAAGTGACTCTTATGACACCCACAGCATGAGAGGTGCCATCCCTCCTGTAGCATATAGACCAATAATTGGCTGCCACGCTGTCAAAGCAACAATTCCCTGCTGAGAATCAACCTATAGAAAGTTTCCAAGCAGTCATTCACTTTACAGTTAACCTGAGCCAAGCAGAATTGTAATGTTTATTTGCTTCCAATTACAGACTAATCAAAAACACATTTCCTTCAGTGAGTGACAGTATGATTTCGGCACTCTAAATTGGTCAGCTAAGCAAAAAACAGAGAGGAACTCTTTCTTACAGCCCGACAGAATAAAAGTCTCACTCGTCGCTACAGTCAGTTATATAATAAAATTAAGATGAATTATGCATCCAAATAAAATCAAACTTTTGAATAGCAGTATATACATTCAAATATAAATCAAATTATATTTATTTGCTCGGCACTATTTGCATGAACCTCAAAAAACTGAAACAGCAGTTTGCCTTTTCAATTAGATTTATCCTGTTTTAGGAAGTATACGTTTTTATGTATACTTCACCCTTTTCACCCAGAATTAAAATATCACACTCTTAAATACTGAAAGGTTTATGTGCCTATGTCTCTACGGGCCAGTTATTCTAATATTTTCAAACCAAATGAATGAGGGCAGTAGATAAACATTGAGCTGGATTTGAATCCCAGACATCTCTGTCTATGCAACCGCTCAATGAGCCTCTGTATATGTGAGTGTGTGTGTTGTATATATTCTTGCCTCTGCTTATGACGGTGTCTCTGTTTGTGTGTGAACACGCACACAAGTACAGTTTGTGTGTGCTAGTGTTCATGGGACTGCTCCACACAGTGACTCTCCTTCACAAAAGCCACTTGACGTGGACCCAGCTCAGTTCAGGAAGCCCAACCCAACGGCCTCCAAAAGGTTTGAACCGTTTGAACACTGAACCCTCTCATTCACCTTCCTCCGTATACCTCCACTGATTCCTAGCCCACCACAATGATGTCATAATGTGTTACACTTCACTGTCATCTGCATATAACGAGGAAACAATTATTAGCCGTTTTTTAATTTTAGCCGTTATAAAGGTTAGCGACAGACCACAAGCATCTCTAAGCTAACAAGAGCTCTGTGTGTCTTCCAGAATAAACTAGTCTTTTCCTCCCATTAAAAGGAACCGGAGAGTGGACTTACAGTTTCCTGTAACAGCCAGATTTTAAAAAAAAAAGTAAAAAAAAAAAATGAACGGCTTCCCTAGTACCTCACTGGAGTTTTACTGTGGTCTTTCTCCTTTATAGAAATATTGGAAAATGTATGTCATGTCCTTGCACTGTTGAATAATGGACAAATCGCAGTGCGGGGTGGGTCTCCGTCCAATCCAAACAACTGTGGCAGGCCTCTGTTTTGTTAAACCTTAACAAGTGCTTCAAGTACAGTCAATTTCACTGGCTTTGGGAACGAGGGAGGTGGAGCTGGAGCACCTCATTCACAGTTTTTTCCTCCTTTGTTAACCCTGTCACCTCGGGAGCAGGGAGCTTAATGGATTTTAGTCTTCTCTTCCACCTCATGGCAGTGATATAAGTCAGTGAGTCTGTGTGTGCACACTGCATGATTGCAAAACCTCGTAATTATGGGATTATGAGAGACTTACCTGTTTGCAACAAGCCTGCTCTGCTGTCACCAACCTCAAAGTGTTTCTGTATGTCAAGGAGGACACCTGGGAAACCGAGACAGAGAAACATTAGAAATTGTGCTCTGACATAAATGTTGAACTTTTAGACATCGGCGCTAAGCATTTTAAAGAATTAATAATATTTGTCATTACACTTTTTTCTTGTGATCCTCCATAACAGAACAATTATAGGCTTATGTGGGATCCTATGGATGAACACACACACACTTCTATTCTGGGCTGTTTGAGTTTGAAGTAAGCATGTTCTTAATTGAATTTCCTAATAAATGTTTTGTCATCTTTCACCAAAACTGATATTAAAATACTGGCCGTAACAATAAGTTGCTCTTTGTAAATGTCCTACCATAAATACATTAAAACTTTACTTTTGATTAATAATATGCATTGCTAAGAACTATATATTCAGCTGTCATATTATTTGATAAATCGAAGTTTCTGAAAAAAAATGACACTTATGAGTGGTTTTGTGGTCCAGTGTCAGAAATATATAATGCAAAGTTCCTGTTGTGCTGAAGCATAACAAAGGCATTGGTATGCCCTCAGACTAAAAACTAAAAGAGAAAGAAACGCACTCCGAATGCTCCTTGATTTGTAGACAGTAAGGAAAGACACTGGCTGCAGTGGAATGCGAGCAGGTGGCGTGACTGGTGTGACAGGAATGTTGCATTTGTCACTATATGTTCGGACAAGCCTGCACCTGCCAAAGTGCCTCTTCTCAGTACGTCTTTGCTACAACGTGCCAGTGACAAGTCAAAACGGGTGGCGATGGGAAACCGCAAACCGATCAAGGTGAAACTCGAAGATGACTAAAGCCGCTGCGGCAACAGAAACAAATTGCTATTTTTATTTCTCACAGCCACTCCTGTGTTATATGTCTATGTTTGTACAAGACATTAAAAAGCATGACGTAATTAGCCAGGCAACGCTGAAAAGTTAATTAAGAGACATTAGGTGTTTGATCTGGGTGCGTGAAGCCTGTGAAGCAGATGTCTTTCTCTCTGCCTCTATTCGGACGAGACTGTTCAGTGATTTAGAGCGATGTAACATCAGAGATAACGTCAAGCATGTTGAATCTCTATCGCTCTTGTCTAATTTCATTGGCTGTCAGTCACAGGCTCTGTTTACAGCCTCTCCTGCATTTAGAAGTGTCTGAATGCTGTGTGCTTTGCACAAATGGAAGATCAAAGCGTGTGTGTCTGAGAAGAGTTAGACAGTTAAAGAGCTCCAGAGGCTTAATTTCTCACTTTAAAGTGATCAGAAAGAAGGAATGCGGAGATGAGAGACTGAAGATTTAAAGGCAGCAACACGAAAGCTGCAATTACTCTAAAACGGGAGAAATGCCCTGATCAAGAGCTCTTAAGACTCCCGGCCAAAACACACAACAAATAATCATACAGCAATGTGATATGGTCAGATAATCCAGAATAAGTGTATCTTCTAAGAATGATTACTATTGAACCGAATAAAAGACATTTAGATCACTTTTGCTATCATGTAACACTCATGGTTAATCTTAAAAATATCAGTAACTTTACAACAATTATCACACTTTAAAGGCCCGTTCTCACTATTAAACAGACGATTATTACTTAACATAAACCTTCTATTCTTAATAATAGTTAGATTGGTAGTTGTTATGTTTAGGTAATAGGAAGGATTAGAGATGAAGAATATGGCTGTACAACAGGGCTGTTCAAACACGATCCTGGAGGGCCGGTGTCCGTCAGTGTTTAGCGCCAACTTGCCTCAACACACCTGCATGGAAGTTTCTAACATGTCTAGTAAGAGCTTGATCAGCTGCTTCAGGTGTGTTTAATTAGGGTTGGAGCTAAACTCTGCAGGACACCGGCCCTCCAGGACCGAGTTTGGACAGCCCTGTTATACAAAATATGTGCTGATAAATAGCCAATATGTCAATTATGCTAATAAGCAACTAGTTATTAGTCCGTGTACTAAAATGGTACCACAGTAACTAACAATGAGCAATAGATTTGCTACAGTATTCATTCACTATTGTTTATGTTGGTTCATGAAAGCGCTACTGTTCGTTGTTAGTTCCTGTCAAAGTCCATTGTCTAATAATTCAAAATGAATCAACATAAAACGTTAAATAAAAAATGTTTTATCATGTGACCATTAACCAATGCACATGCAAACTTAAAACCTATGTAAAATATCTTTGGTCGAAAACACTAGAGCATCCATTCTTCATACGTGACCTTAGAATGTTGAGATTCTTATGTTTACTTGCAGCATTTGAAATGAATTATTTTCATATCCATGCATCCCTGATTATGAAATCCCTGATTTTTTTCTTTTTTCGTTTCCTGTAGTGAAACATATTGATTTTGATATGGGGCAGACACGGGGCGGTGAATTTCCACAATCCTCCTCTATGCTCAGGAGCGGGTGGTCCCGCCCTTTTTCCATCAGTCTAATCTGAGGCAGTGTACTAATTACCTTGGTCACACTCCTCCGTTGCCCCCCATCCCTCAACCCCTCCATCTCTCCCTCTCCTCCCACTGGGAGGGGGATCCCTGTGCCAGATGGTGCTGCGTTTCTCCTCTTTCAACCGAGACTGCACCTGCCCACCCTCACGCCTGCCAAAGAGACAACCTCGACTACCGCGCTCTTCCCACCAAAACTCCCACAGGCACAACTGATGCAAACCATGTAACAATCTGATTTACTATGTCGTTATTTAAGATGATAAAGTAAGGACTTTTAACTGGAAGAGACTGGTACCAATAGGTCAGTGCATGCACTGCGCAACACCAGATCAAGAGAGCAACTATCATATTAGTGAATTATGTTCAGTGTTTGGCAGGCGATACTGCCCGTATGCGATTTGCCCTAAATTCTTCCCTCTCTATCTTTTTTTCTGCCTCTCTGATAAAGATACAGTGTTCAGGGAAAACATGGCAACACCTTGAAACTTTTCAGAGAGAGCTGTCATAAAGCTTTTGAGGTGCAGCCGTTCTGACTACATGTTGCATCATACTGTAAAACGGTCGGCAATGTGGGCGATGCCACAGGTGATGCAAATGCCCCGAATGGCACCAGCAGAATCATGGACCTTCTAGTGTCCGCCTCGATGCCACCAGCCCTGAGGTGTTGCCATAGTAACACGGCACGGGCACTCTCACACACACACACAGAGGGGGAAAAGGTCGGCTGGCGATTGGTCAAGTCTGCGATAGGAATTGCAATAACGAAGAAAAATGCAGTTATCTTGATTAACTAAAACTTTATCTGATTCTTACAAGGAATTTATCTATCAGGGTAAGCTGATACTGTCACATGCTTTGCACTTTGTTGCAGCCCATTTTACAGTTGCTTTACTAAAATAATGAAGAAACCGCAACAGATACTGAAGGTGAAAGAATGCTGCCCTGCCTGTTGTGATTGATCTATTGCATACAAAACACATCACTGAGTTACTAAGAGAACCAACAGCCATTGAACAGAGTGCAACATTACTAGTGCTGGGTATCGATACATTGAGTTCGATACCAGTTCCTGAACGATACCTTTTCCATACCAATTTTATGAAATCAGTTTTAACGAAATTAAACATTTTTTTTCAGCTTGTTGACATTTAAACAGACTCAAAACCTCATCTCCTGAGCCACTGCATGGAAAAAAATATATCCAAAACAATGAATCAGTGCAAATAGTTAACACATCCGTTATGCTACCTTTACACTAGTGCTTTATTATTTATTCTTACAATAGCCTTACAATTTTTTCCCCTATGAACATTTTGTGTATTTAAATTTTTTTAAGGAATAAAACATTTGTCTTTTAGTTAATGAAGATTTCATTTTAATGTTGGAAAATAAATGGGATTTTATATTACAGTTTAAAACACTGAAGAAATACTGTTTAAATAATTTTTGTAGTAGCCTATTATGCACATTCTACTGAACAATAGTAATATATTTCTGCTGCCATGTCCGAAGCAAACTTTTATTTTGACGGCTTGCCATGAATACCTTTACAGTTCTGTGTGTGCATGATATGACGATAGAGTTACTCAAATGAAACTGTCAAATGCTCTTAAAGTAACCCTCAGAGCAGTTCTGGAGATGTTACTCATGTGGTCTACTGTATTTATGTCCTCATTTAGAGAGACACAAGACGGTAATATCACCGGAATCGACACGCTCAGTATACTAGTAAACGAAACCACGCGTCTGCATCGTTCATTAACACAGAGACACGCAGAATTAATCTTTCTGCGGTTAAATATTGATAAATATTATTGAACGCGGGAGTGTGCTCTCTTGTGTGTATGGCGTGTGCACGTTTATGTGTGTGTGTATGTGTGGCGGAACTGCGTCGTGCGCGATACAGAGAGCGCAACTTAATGTAGAGACAGAATTGACGTGCAGTCGTGTAATGATATAAATAACATAAGGCTATTTTGCACACTTCTGGTCAAACACACTGGCTAGTGCTGAAGTCTTATTGGCTCACTGACTCTGATGAGATTAACCCGTTATGTATCGAAATTGGGTACTCGATATCCAGCCCTAAAAATTACAGTATAACTATATTGACTGAGAAACATAAAAAGATATGAAAAAATATATAGAGTATATATAAAAATCAACATACTTTATTGTTATTTAATCGTAGCTCAAGAAATAATTTGCCTCTAATGCTCATTCCGTATAATACTACTGAAGTCATGGATTAGTAATAAAGTAATTCAAACTCGCTAATTTAGTTTCAAATAAACATTTGCTTACAAATCACACAGTAAAACTACAATGCAAACAGACTGTGGTGTGAGAAAGAGCGCCTTTGTTTTCTAGCACACTAGTTTCATTATCCTAAATGCTAATGAAACATTGACTCGTGTCTCGTTCGTGTGGGTCTCCATCTTATCAGCTGATTGGTGCAGTGAAATGGCGATATGCTAATATGAGATGCATTTGAATGATGCTTTTTGTTATTATGCGTTCACTATAGTGCCGTCCCCAGGAGACCCGTTGGACATTGACCAGTGGGTTGGCGTGTTTGAAAAAGCTCAGAGGGTCAGGGTGAGCAAATCAGTTCTGTTAATGCATCTAGTGCTATTTTCAATCTCAGGGGAGTTCATTCGAGTGAAGCTGTTTAATGGATCCTGGAAGCTTGGAGGGAACAGCCCTCCTGCATTTGATTTACACAGGATATTATCTTAGACATACATTGTTTGGACCTATATTTGTCTGATCTGATAAGAGGAAGTAAGGTCAAGTGCTTATTTGGGTTGAGTGTTCTCTTAAAGACTAAGAGCTCATCCATGCCAAGAAAGGCCAAGAGGTTTGAGTTTTGATATACTAACCTACTCTTAAGGTGAACTGGTGATATATTTTACGTGCAAAAAACCATTAACATCTAAAAACCATCCATTCACTTAAACAGGAAGTGGTTCACTGGCTGAAATTCCAGTGCGGTCAGATCCCGAAACCCAAACATCACCTATTCAACTGTCGGAAGCTTAAAAAATGGCAAACATTTTTCTCTGAATACAAACTCGAAAGCTCATTAAGTTGGGAATGCTGCATTTATCCATACAACACCCTGTTCCTATTTTTGTAAACACACATACACGTCACAGTACAGACCCAGAGGACTGTCTAGTCGTCTGGGGAGAGAACGTAAATGAGGATCACTGAGTGATAGGACAGACCTCATTTTGCAATCCCCAAAAGAGAAATGATAGACCTGAGCAACCCCCGTTGCTATTTCAGGGATGGGAGAAGTAGGTTAGGATAAAGGCATAGCAACAGAGGCTGGCCGCCCTATATACTGTAACTGAGAAGACGAGGAGAGGTGAGAGGAAAGGCAACTGCGAGAAAAGCAAAGCTTGATATAGGCAGAGGGGATTTTACTGAGAACTAATTGCATCTGCTGTAGTTTTGTTCATTAGCACGCTTCACCTCTACAATCCAATAGCTTTGTTATAGTGCTCTCCTCCATTATTTGATAATCATTTCATAAATAACTGGTGCCGTGATCAACATTAATGTACACAAAAACCTCTTCAATAAAATTCAGTTTAGTTCAAACCAGATGCCAAGTGAGTTTTAGTAGGTAATGCGCAATCTGACAGACATCGTTTGCATCGGAAGCTCTGTACAGTAAAGCATGCAGCTAGCAACACCGAGGTCATAGGTTTAAGGGAATGCATGAGCTGATAAAATGTATAAACTGAATGCCATATTTGTGCTAAAAAAGAAGGCAAGAGCATTTGCCCCTGACAGCGCTCTTTGCATTTGTGTGTGTTGTTTTAGCATCCGATTAACTAAAGAAACAGCAAATAATCAATCACATCGACTATCATTTGATCAATATTTGATAAATTACTACAGCCATGGTCAATAGCAATGTACACAAACATCTGTTTTAAATGATTATCACTTTAGTGCAGTGTGGGGGAAAAAGCACTAACTTGTTGACATTAAATATGGGCTGAAAAAGTAGTACTGGAATGCAGATGGTTAAGTAAATAAGATGTAGGGTTCTTGTGCTGCAGTGCCGCATTCAAAAGTGGCACGACTGTTTCGAATTTGCCCCGGCGTGTGTGTGTGTGGCAGGTCAAACTGCAGTACAAACGTACATTTCCATATCCTGTGTAATGCTACTCTTTGCGGTAAGAGAATTTCCTCTCTGCTCTGTTATGAAGTTCTCTCCCTCATTCTTTTCATTCTACCAAACCGCTGGTACACTATACTGCTGCTGACACATCCTGAAGCTCTCTTCCTTCTATTTTCCTTAGCTCCTATCCCATCCCCTGCTTCTCTCATCAGCTAAGGGTGATCCTTCTCAAAAGTGAGACACAGGGATTGGTATAACAACACCTTGACAGAAGTTACATATGTGCGAAAGTGAAAAAATACTGTTCCCATGTTAACTCTTCCAAGCTCCTCTGTCAAATATCTGCTCTCCAAAACCTCGCCAAACCTGCAGTGCAGAGGCAGGGTAAGAGCTGACCACAAGTATGCTTGTCTGTTCTCGGCGAGCTCCTGACCGCCCGTTCCATACATATCCCTCAAACGACGGATGCTTTTTCCACTCGGCCTTTAACCACCCCAGAGTCCATATAAACAAAATGCAGATGTCAGAGGATGGGGGGGTGTCTTAGCAGGCGTTTGCGGGTGTGGGTGGTTTGGAATTCCCTTACCATTTTATACCAGTAGTTCCTCATTACAGCCTCACCCTCAGGCGGGCTGCCAGCGCTGCTTGTCGGTGCACTGCTGATCTGAGACCAGTTTTAAAGTGCACAGCCACAAAGATTGTACCATTTATGAATATTCTATTGCAAATGCAAAGAAAATATGTTCAGTTGGTATTTTATACCAAAATGCTTGCCTGAAGAGTGTAAATAAGCGAGGCTTCTTCAGTTGAGACAGTTCAGTTCAGACCACATCACATGCTTTTAAATATTACATAAAAAGAGGGAGATGTGCTGATGTGCAATGCAGAAGCAGCATATAGTATTTGTGCATTAATAATTCATACGAGAATTATCCTCTGGGGTGTAAGCCAATGTGTCAGACGTATAGCTGTGCAGTGGTCAGAATGCACTGGAGCGCAGAAAAATCCCCTGGCTGCCTGGTTTCCCCTCAACATCAGGAGTGTGTATGGTCAGTAAATGTTGGGTTTTACACTTACTCTGCATGCACAAAAACAGACAGCGATTTTCTAGAGTAAACCTGAAGCGCACTGCATGAAAACTAGCATTGTGAAACAATCGCAGCGTTTTCTGATTGGCCACGATTGTTTCACGATGCCAACCCGGGAGAGTCTGCTTTAAACATGCAAGGACACTGAGATGCATGAGCTTAGATGTTTAGCAACAGTAAACACTGGCAGTGATGTTTTACTATATACATTTATATAGTGGATATTACACGCAGAGGCTTTAAATGAGCAGCTCGTTTCATTAAATGAGCTCCTGGCTACGCTGAGCAATTTAGCAGGGGAGAAAGCAGCTGACAGACACTGGAGTGCAATTACGGCTGCCCTTACTATCAGCCTGATCTGATAGCATTCTGTTGGTTATGTGCTAATGTTAACTGCCAAACAGAAGCTTCAATTACCTTCCCTCAGATTCTGATGCTGAAGACTGCATAAAATCACTGGATGAGCAGTTTTCTTTTCTGCATTGATGTATTTTCAGATTTGGATATATCAAAGGGCTGGTCCATTTTTATAGGCAGCTCTACTTTAGTTACAGCCATGAATATTATTTGCAACTTCGCAAGTAGCATTAAGTGAACACTGTGTAAAATTTAGAAGCATATACTACTATTTAGAGAAAATTGATTTTATGAGATGCTGTTAGTGTTCGTGCTATACCTTAGTACTAATCTCATCACCAAACATTTGGACCAACAGTTTAAACATCTTCTGATGGCGTCGAGCCATTAACCGGTTTAACATTTTTCGGACTGACATTAGACGTGCTTCATTTGTAGCCTAATCCTGATGCTTTGTTGTTATTTTTACATGACACAGAAAGGGATTACTGTAATTATGAGGGCTTTTTGTTTTGTTTTTGCCCGTAATGAGATTTGATTTAGCTTTTCTCGCTCACTATGCCTCTTTGCTTATTCTTCTTTTCTTCTCTTTGTTCTGTAAGAGCTGTGTAGGAGTGGGGTGGGTCTCACCCAGGGGGGCGCCAACAGTGCCCGATTCTGTGAGTAATAATTAGTCCTGAATAAAAGTGCTGAAGTGCTTGATTATCTTTCTTAATTACTGCCATTCGAAGTATAAACCTAGAGTAAAGCATCATTAATCAGCTCTGAGATCGTAAATTGAGTTTATTTTCTTTACGTTATTTTATGGTGCATTAAAGTTCTAGAAGAATAATTTGGACACTTCAAACATCACCTCAGAGTTTTTAGGAATTACCTGAATGTGGCAAAGGACAGTGCTTGAATACTAAAATACAATCTCTGGGTGAAACATCTGCGAAGCTCTCTGAATCAGAAAATGTCAAAGGAGAAGAGCTTAATCAATGAAGCTTCAAACGGCATAGCGAGCCGAGCTGTACTCAACGCAGTAATTGACAGGGTTGAGCAACAAACAGAGAGAAGAGAGTCGAGAGGTGTCGCGAGACTGAAAACTGGAGGGAAAAGTGGAAGAGGGGAAAAAGCAGAGCGCTAAATTGGACGAGGCATTTCAGCACACTTAGGGCTGAAAAAGCCTATGTTGAGAGCTGGTCTTTCAAGCTCAATTTAGCATTAGACTCTAGCCATACTGCTCTTTGTGAGTGGCCATGAGCTTTCGATAACTGACAGCTGAAGGTGATGGAAATAGGAGAAATGTATGTGGAGAAAAAAAGGTTATAATGACCAATCGAGTGAAAACTATACACATAAATGTTTCACAGGTTTCTCTTTTGACTTATGCTGCACAGCTCATTTGTAGCCCGGCTTTAAAAAAATATGACTCCTTGCTACGAAGAATTCTTTATTCAACTTAATACTTAATAGGGTCAAAAGCTGGTTCAGAGAAGATAAAGCATTCAAACACCAGAGAACACTACACAGGACAGGAATACCTATAAAGTGCTAAATGGAAGGCAAGTTGTCATCAATCCCTCTTGACTCAGCATGGACGGGCTCTGCTGTTTGATCTCTCAGTAGACTCCTGTGGCTCCTAGTGCAACATTAATTCCTAGTGTATGTTATAGCTCACAGATTGATAGGAAATGAGATTTAAGCAATTGCAATTGTCTGTGGAATTGTTCTCTGGGTTCAAACGGACAAATGGGAGATTGGGAGAATACCATGCCTGAAGCTCACTTGTGCATAGAATCCATTTACTTTAAACTCGAAATTAAAAGGCATTATCAGTTCAATTCTGAACGTCCCACAGCACTGCGATGAACGCAGGAGTGCCAGAACTGGGTTGCCAGATATCAATATCTACAGGAGAACCACATGTGGCATGTATTCAAGGGACACTGTAGTCTGAGTAATTGACTGTAGCCCCATAAACCTCTATTCTATCCAATCAATGCACAGACACACACCCACACAATCGCACACAGACCCCCTGATCATTTTTATCTGTCCCAGTATCTTTTATAACATCTATTTTCTAGCTATGCAAAGCACTATTTTCATCCAATCTCCCTGAGAACAGCTGAGACTCTGCAGCGCAGTGATCCATCTCACTTTCTCCTTCATGAATTAGAGATAAATCTCATTTCGTCCTGGTCTAGTTTAATGCAGAACAGTGCGAGACACTATCGAGAGACAGTATGTCTTAGATTTGTATTCTATCCTGCAGGCCCACCAAAACGTTCCACCATAGAAACCAAGTAACCATATAGAAACCTTCAAGCAGGAAAGAGGGTGCGAGATTATAAGAGTCTTCGAGAAACGTGTGAATTTAGATGTTTTGTAATGACTTCGCATTGTTAAGCGCCTTTCTGTAGCGTGGACTGGTGACTGTAACTATAGATCGGAGGTAAAGCAACTGTGGGAAAACAAAACAACCGCATCACTGGAATTCCAGCTCTACCTCCACATTCCACATCAGTGAGGTGGAGACACACACCTCACGCACACACACGCAGGTATTTTAGGCGTTAGTTCAGGGTAATTATTATGTTCTGGTGTGGCCAAATAACTCAAACTATTGTGGCTTACCTGCTACAAATACCAAATTAATCCTTAAAGGAAACTAAGGTCTTGAAGCATTTATCATATAGCAGAGATGGACTGTGCCTAAAAACAGACTTATGTCAATCTAACACAAACTTTGATGTTGATGAATAAAGTGGCTGAGGCACAGCAGTGAGTTATCTTGACTAGAATTGTCTTTTTTAAATACTATGTGATAATTTATTCTTGCGATGGCAAAGTTTGAATTTTCAGCAGCTATTACTCCAGTTGTGCTGCTTAATATGGTACTGATACTAGGACTCTTTGATGAATAGATCATTTATTTGAAGTAGAAATCTTTTGTAGCGTCGTAAATGTCTTTACTGTCCCTTTTGATCAATTGAATGCATCCTTGCTGAATAAAAGTATCTATTTGATTCAAATAAAAATTTGCTTTCAAATTTGGTTTCAACAGGCCGTCAAGTCAACCAGGCCACCAGGAAAAGTTCCCGTGCTCCCTATGACCTGCGTACCGAGCAGCATACATAAAGGCATACTTGTCTCTATAGTATGCATGGGGTTATTTTTAGAACTGCAAAATGAATGGCTCTGAGAAATGAATGAGCCTAGTTAAAGAATCACTGGAATTTAAATGTACAGGGTAGGACACTGACATGTGACTGTCCATGCTAAGGTTTTGAGAAAAGCACAGCCTGTTCCTCTGTGCACACCTGAGCCTTTAAACCCTGGATGTCTATACTTCACACACAGTGAAACAACAGAGCTAGATTTCCCACTGAGGCGAAAGTGTTTCTGACATGTAACATGTCGGGGTGACAAACAAGACCAAGGGCTTTAAGCATAAAAACATGGCATTCACAAGAATGCACATAAAACAAATATTTCCATTAGCCCCTTTGTTAATAAATATATCACAAAAGAGATAGAGGTCCGATCCTATTTACCTAAAGACTGACATTGTGTTACACTGTGTAGTTACACATACGCACGCTTAGGCTACAAATCTGGGAAACAACAAGTTACATAATACCGGCGGCTGATTATTTATTCAATCACAATTGTATAGAGGGAAGGATGACATATTTTCCTCCTCAATAAGACTCTGTAAATACAGGCGTGCAGTAAAGTCCAGTTTAAATATTTGTTCTAGCAATGTCGAATGCTTCTGAAGGCTTACTTTAGAACAAAGCTGAGCTTTAGTAGAGTAGTTTACCCTACTGACCCCTACTTTTGATTTGGTCAATATTTACACAGAAGTCTTATCTAAAAACACAACAGATCATCTGCTTTATCTATAAATATTATCCACCCTTATAAAACTGGAATAACTACTCAAATATGATTTCAGGTCAAGCATAAGAAATTCCGGTTTCTGTTATGATGTAGCACCTTTGAGGATTTGCTATGCTTTCAGGATGATTTAGCCACTGTAAAGTAGCACCCAGAAACACTGAAATCAAAGTCAATGAGTTTGTCCTCTATGCATGTAAAAGTATGGAGGACAAAAATGCAAAATGAATGAGAAATTCAACAGGGAAAATTACATTCGATTATAAATTATATATTAGGTGGGATATTACACTACTTTTGAAAAGTTAATGTAAGGTAAAATGTGGTCCTGGACCACAAAACCAGTCATAAGAAGTACGGGTATATTTGTAGCAATAGCCAAAAATACACTGTATGGGTCAAAATTTATATTACTATTATTTGTTTTTTTTTGTTTTTTACCAAAAATCACTAGAATAGTAAGTAAAGATTATTTTCCATGATGATTCTTTGCAATTTTTTAACCGGAAATATTTCAAAACTTTCAAAATATTTTCTAAGTAATATGCATTGCTAAGATCTTAATTTGAACTTTAAAAGCAATTTTTTAAATATTTTGATTTATTTTATTTTTTTATTTCCAGATTTTCAAATAGTTGTATCATGCGCAAAAATTGTCCTATCATAACATACATCCACAAAACCACTAAATATGTTGTTACATTTCTGCCCTGTTTGTTGTTTGTTAATCAGAGGTCATGCCTAAAAATGGTCCCTCAGACTCAAAATCATACATTTCTGAACAGTCCTGATATAACACACAGTGACATACCTGAGACTTCAAATCCCACAGGTGCGCTCCCCCCCTGAGGCAACCCTCCCCTTTCTTCCTTCATCCTCCTGTACAGCTGTCTGTCAAACTCTCCACCCTTAATCCTTTAGACACACACTCCATCAAAAAGACACGTTGAGGCTGAGAATGACGGCGAATCCCCTTCTTTATACAAATAAACACCCACACATACTACACATCTGTTTGGACATGCAATGAGCTAAAATCGGGCCACCAATTATATTAACAGGGTCAACGCCATTCAAACAAGCACGTCTGGTGGAAAAACATAACAAACACTGTTCCCTGTTTGGGTCATCCACGCTACATTAAATGAATAAAAGACAAGCCCGTTAAAAAATAAGCTGGGAAAATCGCATCCTGGTTCTCAGAGGCTAGCGGACTTGATTGTGTCAGTGATTATTTTGAGAGTTGTCAGGCTGCTTCGCCCAATACAGCCTCTCTGGCGCGAGATGACAATTTGTACCTCTGAACGCCACTCGTGTCTATATATATTTAAACACTGACCTTATTGTTGAGGTCAGAATGGCATGATTGTGCGCTCCTCATAAGAAAACAGCTGAGGCAGATGAATGAAAATAACATTTCAGGAAGACTGGAAGCTCTTTTCGCTCACTATCTTGCCTAACTTCTAGGGTTAGGTCAGGCTTAAGAAGCCATGATGTCTGCAGGGAAGTAGCTGCTGTCACCGTAATGGCTTTTCGTGCTTGTGTAATGGATGCTGTGGCCACATGAAAACACCGTGTCGAAAGGAGGAAGAGGTACAGTCTTAATTCCAACCACTCCTATCACAGGCAGCTCATACATCAGCTAAATACAACCCCATAAAAACACACACACACATGCCAAGAAGTGATCTTAGTTTAGTGCGAAGTCAAATTTTGTTCATTTAACAGCAAACAATGCAAGCATTAAAGTATGCCGAACTGTTAAGGGGGATATTAAATACTCTGAGCCTTCTTCGATACACACCAGCATGAAGAGCTAACTTGTAATTGTCTTTTAACTTTAATGGATTTATATTTCAGGTTTGAGGAAGACATCAGTAGTAAACACAACAACTCTATAACGGCTTCTATGAAAAGCAATTACAGTGCGTATGGGAATCAGCTTTAGGAGAAGCCATTTGTTCTGGATGAAGGTTTCAGACGAGTGAGACAAGCGTATAACCTCAATAACTGAGAGTTTTTCCATTACGATCATGCTTTTGTTGTTGAGAATCCTTTAATATGAGCATAGTGAAACAAGCGGGTAAGGGAAAGAGAAGACAGCCAAACCTCAACCTCAATGTTTCATATTATTACAGTAAACCAGCTCATCGTTGGTATATGTGTTCACTGCTGAATTCATCAACTTTCAGAAATTTCACCCTAAAAAACATCCATTGTCTATTGTTAATAGTATATTGATGTACAAAGCACTACTCACACAGAGGTCACTAACTAATCAAGCACCTATCTCTTGGTTAGTGCAGTGAATTTGCCTGATAACATGAATGTATAGGAGCTTTTGACATGATGTAATTTTTTTTCTGGTGTCATTACTATATGTGCAGCGCATGTGTTACGTGCTACTGCTGCTGACCTCCTTGAGTATGGCACTCTGTTTTGTTGCTGATAGGCAAGGGGCACAAGGGGCACAAATGGAAACGACAAGAGAGAAAGAGAGAGTGTGTGTGTGTGTGTGTGTGTGTGTGTGTGTGTGTGTGTGTGTGTGTGTGTGTGTGTCATACAGAAGCCAAAGAGTGTGTCCAGGCAGAACTAGAGCTGAGCCAGCTAGACTGGACCATCTAGTTGCAGAAAAGCAATGCAGTAAAACGTACAGTACTGTAGTCTCATAAACTATGAGCCTGTGTATCTGAAATGTGCAGACATGCTCATTTTCCCTCTGGGAGCTCTTCTGGCTGCTGGATTACCAGTAACACTTAATTAAGCACTTGTCTTGAGATTTAACATCCTCATACCTCTGATGCCTTTGGGGGAAAAAAAAACCTGCACCTTTCAGTATCTGCTGCACCTCATAATCCAGATTACCAGTGGAACTGCCTTCATTAGAGCAGGCATCAGGCTGGTGGCTCAATGGAGAATCTTAGATCAAATAATGTTAAGTGGCCTCCGTCTGTACATCCCTGTGGTATTCCCCGCGCCTCCTAATCCCTGTCTTAACTGTAATCTGTTGTTGAGCTCAGTCTGTCTGCTGGAGGGACTGTTGCCAGCCAGCCTCCCTGGGTCTGAGCCATCATAGCCAAACCACAAATTTAATCAAACTAAATGGTTCACAACCTCAGTCCCATCAATCTGATCTCTCTGTCCCACTGGAGGCTGTGTTGGAGACAGAAAGAGACAGATATAGATAGTGGACAAATGTAATAGGCAAACAGGGAGTGAAAGAAGTGGGCAAATCGGTCTCAGCGTTGCAGAAATACACCTCGGGCTAAACATAAAGAAGGATAAAGTCATTCCTATGACTTGGACTAGCCAGATATTTGCCAGAGTTTTGGCAGATAGTCTAGCCCCCAAAAACATCAATATTCTATAGTGACCATATTGCATCCTTAGTACACCCAAATACCTTGTGTGTCAGGTAATAAGCAAAACCTTTTTTTTTAACCATAGATTTAGCACATAGAATGGGTTTCTTCCTCTGTTCCTCTGTTTTCTCCATTCTTTTTTGTGGTTCCTTGTGAGGTATTGGTTGTTTCGCTTTTGCTATAAAAACTGCACACCCATTAGTTTAGGTGGAGAAAACAGCCAAATTAGAGCTTTGCTGTTCCCGTTCACACACATACACGTCAATAAATTAAACACAAGACCAATAAGGCTAAAATGACACGCACTGCTTTTCCCCCTTCCTTTTTGAGAATTAACATTTGGTTCTGGCTAACAGTGATGAAAGACTTCGGTTGATGCTATAAGAGTCCAAGACAACCACAGCCTAGAAATGCTTGTAAAAAGTGAAACTGTCAGTAAATGAATATGACTTAAACAGCAAGAAAATGAAGTGTTTTCACAGTGACAGTATTTATTAGATCCAATTTCGGTCATTGGAACGGCATTAATTATAAGACACTAACTGAGGATGTAATGCAAAGTTGTTTGGTGTTAAACACAAGGACTTGTTTGTTTGTGAGTTCATGCGTGCAGTCTCAAGAGCACCGTTGCTCTAAAACTTAAGAGGACACGATCAGCTTACCATTTCTGTACTACATTGTTGCACATCAAGCTTTAAGAATTATGTCTAGATCATGGGTGTCAAATTGAGTTCCTGGAGAGCCGTAGCCCTGCAGAGTTTAGTTCCAACACTGCTGCCCCAACACACAAACCAAGTCGTTTTTAAATAAGCCTAAATGACTTGATTAGTTGGATCAGGTATGTTTAATTAGGGTTGAATCTAAACTGTAAGAGCTTTGGCCCTCCATTAACTGAGTTTGACACCCCTGGTCTAGATGATCAACAGCCCTAAAGAAATTGTTAATCTCAAAACAAAAAGCTTTCATCGTTTTATTACTCTTGTGGCATTGCAAACCCGTATAACTTCCTGTTTTTAGATTTTTTGAAAGCCCAAACAACATTGACTTCCACTAAGTCATGCAGAATTTATGTTTTGGGGTGAACCATACCTTTGATGTACACTCAGACACACAAACCCACAAACAAGCCACTGCTGAAAGTCATTAATATGATGCCCGTGTCAGTCTGACTGCAGTACAAATGACTGAACAGCAGGACAACCACCTCTGTCTCAGCACCCATGTGGATCATACTCTCTCTCTCGCTCTCTCATGCTAAAGAGTGGTCGTCACCACTGCAGGATGGCTGCGTCAGCTCTTCCCTGTCCTATTTACTCAAACAGGGGGCTTAATCCTCATATACACACATCCCAGAATGCATGATCAATCTGGAACTGAAGACTTCAAGAGATGCTACACTTAACAGCATCCAGGTTGCTGCAGCAACATGGACTGGCAAACACATACACTTACACAACTCCTCTTGAGAACTGACCAATTTGCTGCAATCTCCCTGCAGTCATCATCTCACACGTATAAATTCCCCATTTCACCCTCTTCATTCATTTGCTCAGATGTAACTCTTTGCTAAGAAGCCAAAAGGTTGATTAACATTGCATGTTTCAAACGAGCAGTTGCACAACATGATAAAAGATTCTCCTTTTTAGAGACAAGTCTGTGTATCTGTTACCTCACTTGAGTATGACTGGTGGAATTTAGCTTACATTGATACTTTTATCTATGAAAGGGAATGATAAATCTGTCTGTTCAGGGAAAAGGGATTGATTTTAGAGATGGCTGGATTAGATCAGATAAACGTAAACACATCTTTTTCATAATGTTATCACAGCTCGGTTGACTTGTGTAATGCTGCCGAACGCTGTAGTAACCAGCGCTACAATCAAACACGGGACGATAACGTTGCCTTTGCAATTTTTTGTTTTGCTTTCAAGTGCTCGCAAATTTCACTCCATGAATTATTGACTGACGTCTTAAATTGTATGATGGAACACGCGACCATCTGGCAAAGTAACGCACCTTTGCATATATTTAAAGGCATAGGAGAATCTTTTGCTAGAGCGGATCCTTTTGATGCATCATGGGTTTTGCTGAATAACAACAGCCCCCCCGTTTCAAAAAAAAAAATAATAATAAATGCTGCAGCGGCGCGCCATTCAAGCATCTCGCGCTGTCAAAAGAGTCTGAAGCGCGCGCTCGAGGGAACACGCTGTTCAGCGCGGGAAGAACAGGCACTGCGAACATTTCCATTGCATTTATTCAGTCGACATAATGTGAGAAAATGCTTTTTCTTCTTCTTCTTCTTCAATTACTTAATTGATATAATATAAAAACACTGCTCATTTTTACTTACCAGCTCCACAAAATAATTACATACCAAATAGCCTGTTTTGTGTCTCAGGATGTAACTTAGGAAAACTACAATGTGGTTGTTTTGTCAAGAAACACACACAAATGTATATAGCTGAAGGAAATCTAGTATTGACGGTTATCCTAAATCCTGCGCTTCAACAATCCCTAGCTAATAGCGCACTCCTGCTTTGTTCCAAATCTCTAATCGCTTATCATTAGTTATTCATGAAAATTACCCCTCTCAGAGTGTGCTGGAGCGAATGTCAGCTGACAGGTCCCCTCGGATCACCGAGTTCCCATCCAGAAAACGCATTATTCCATACTTTTTTGAGGGAAGCTAAGTTCGACACAACATAAAAACTAGTAGATTAAATCTGTTCTAGTTTCTATGGAAACACCGCGGCTGCGCTCTGCCTTTATTCCCGAATAACTTGATTCCTGATACCAAGGGCATCTTGTGAGGTTACTATTATAAAACCATGGATATAAAATACGTCTCTCGAGAATTTTGCTCTAAATTACTTTGTACTGTAATGTCCTGGAGTATTTAGCTACTGCTTTAACCGAGGTCTTAGGTATGTGTACGCGTATTATTTTTGGACACAATGTCCATTACATTTACATTGATCAGATGGGTAACGTGATTTTGAGTCTCGTTGTAGCCTATATTTACACACAATACTAATGAAGCTAATACTTAATTATTGTTTGGAGCTGCTGGTATGTGCACATTGCCATTCATTTTTTACGGGAGCCTCGTGTGTAACGTGGATGCTGATTTGAAAAGGGCTTGTAATAGACATACAATTATGCATGGGACTACTTGTCATGAGGATTTGGGGTTTTCACTCAATTGGCAGGCAGAGGGTCAGATTAGGTTGACCTAAGATCACTCACCATAGTAGCCAATCAATATAATGTTAGCACAACGGGGTTACCTCTCAATCCGGACGGTTTGATTAAATCACACTGAATAAGACCGTCTTTAAACCGCTCAATAAAACTCAGCACGTGTGCAGCGAAATGATCACTTGACTTATGTTAATGTTTAAATGGTGATTTTCCTAGTCACTGTTTGACCTAAAACCTGTATGTGAGTGAAGCATTAAACAATACAAATGATGACCAGCGCAGTTTTCGCTCTCCTGAGGCGGATAGTAAAGCGAACGTCCATTCGCCTAGAAAATACTGGTCTTACCTGCTACGGTGTATCTGTCCATGTAATTAAGCACATTTCCAAAACTCAGAATCCCGGCGGCAACGAGCGGAGACCGGCATCGGAGTAATGCGGCACGGAATTTCTGCCCGGGTTTGCAGGGATGCAGGTCTGGACTGGATTTAAGAGCCGGACTCATGCTTCCAGACAGCGTGTGCACCTCATCCGAACTGCTGCACCCCTCGATTTCACATCCATCGCTTTCCACGCACATCTTCTGGCACGACAGATCCAGCGCAAACGATTGAACGATTTCGGAACGGAGACAGGACGGTCAAGACGGAAAAGTGTAGCACCTTTGAGCGATGAAGGGAAAAAACCTAACTGTTAAGCGCGAAGAGTGCAAATCTTTGATTTGGTTATTGCTCGGTGAGCTCGGTTCATGTCTGTACAGTGACAGGATTGAGCGCTCGGGAGGCACTTTTCTCTCACTCTGTAGTGAGCTGCGCTTTAAGCCCCGCCCTCCAGCTCTGAGCAAAGGAAGCGCTTGTGTTCACGCCGGAATGCTCGCGCAAAGGAAGAGAATGTCACCGAAATTTAGACAGAGCGCGCCCAGTTGCTTTGTCTCTGTTGTTTTCTTACTTTCTTTTTTTCTGATTTAAAAGAGTACAACACGTGGAAGATCCTCTTTTCTTTTAGGGCGTTATATGCAAAAACAAAAACGCAAGAGCCGTGGAGAAATATTATGCTTGGGAGCGGTGTATTTTATTTTTTAGGGGGTGCGAGGGAGGCTTTTGGGGGGTTTCTGACCCTCCCGATTAAGCTTCAAGCCCCCCACAGGATGACAGAACACATTTTAAAAGTGTATCAAATTATTTAATTCATTTCAGCAAGCAGAAACTCTCAGATTTCACCTGTCTCCAAATATAGAAATGTGTTCACCTGAGAAAGGTAACCATAGCAGCAGAACGCCGCTAGAGGACTTTTCAAAGAAGGTTTTAAAAGAAACAAAACAAGTACTGTCATTTTTATCACTTTTTTTTTTTGTAGATTGGCACAAGATGTTTAAGTCAAGTCAAGTCACTTTTATTTATATAGCGCTTTTAACAATACAGATTGTAGCAAAGCACTGAACATTATC
>JAUCMU010000097.1:6615474-6630405 GCA_032275025.1 Enteromius treurensis | reverse complement strand
GCAAGCCAGAGGCGACAGCGGCAAGGAACCAAAACCCCATCCATGAGAGAATGGGGAAAAAAACCTTGGGAGAACCAAGTCAAGTCACTTTTATTTATATAGCGCTTTTAACAATATAGCGCTTTTAACAAAGATGTTTAGCATGTGAGATGTTTAATTCGTTGTATAAATCACGATTATTGGCTACTAGCAAATCCAACTGTAGGTTACGCTTCGACGTTAGCTTATATGAAATGAGAATAGTTACCCTGACGTTAATAATATGAAACTAACTATATGGCATCACTGAATACCTGTACCTTGTTCGTACACATGAAATTGGCCTTTTAAATGTGTTTGCAAGTCAAAACATACAAGTGAAATACCCGTTAGTTGATGAGTGCATTGAAGTTACCTCTGTCAGATCCCACAGGGTTTGATTACACTGTGGCTCAAAGTGTTTAGGAGACAATATTTTAGCAATTCGTGTGAAAGAGTTCGCGTGGTTGGTTCACCTCATCTGAAAACGATACGTGGTCTTCAGCACTCTGGACAGCTCATTATCTCTATCTGCAGACACTCAGAATTACAGAATAAACACCTGTGATTTATCAAATTCAATGCATTTACTGATTAATATTTTGTTACCTATTTGGGCTACTGGGAAACATTAATCGGACATTACAGTTTGTGGTTAGAAAGTATTTGATTATGGTATGCATGCGATTATTGTTTATCGTTTTATTTACTTTTGTGTGTTGTTGGATTAATTAAGTAAGTATAACCTACTATTGATCATTTTTTGGCTCATCTGTGTCCGCTTTTCACCGAAACCCATCAATTAGCGAAGATTAGATCAAATCACGTCATTAAGTACATCTTAGTTTTCCTCTCCTTTTGTTAAAGCGATAATCATTTGTATTTGACAACGCGGATTTCTTAACACATTGTGAAACTCTGGAGGACAGACAGCAAACGTGTCTGACCCCTGTTATAATGACTATCTTTAAAATAAACTGCTTTCACAAGACTCTGAATGTCCTTTGGGAGATGTCAGAAGTGAGGGGATTTTACTGTAGTTAAGATTTATCTTGAGTCTTTTAGGAAGTGCGCGGGTCGTCCTCATGAGAGAAGGCTGAAAAATGCTAGACAAATTACTGTCGGAAAAGAGGGAAGTTATTCGTTTGTTATTTTCCCCTTCATCTTAATTCCTAGAAGGTATGCTACTTGTCAGGACAAATCAAACTAAACGAGTTAATGGTATACCATAATATGATGCTTTTTCTGTCCTGCCACTCGTGTGCTTTTCTACATGAACCTAGTCTTAATACTTTAACAAAATTAGACAACAAAGGCAAGAAAAATATTTTCTGACAGCGTTTTAAAAACACATTTTAATGAATTAATGAATCCAAATAAAATAGAGCTCATATTGCTTTAACAAATATGAGTCAAACATATTTATGGCTTTTTTGAGCTAATTTAATCTACATAATTATTCTAAGTATATCCACTCTGACTAAGGGCTAATATGAACATTTTATGCACAAATATAAATATATGTGGAGGTGATGTATCAATGTGTCCTATGGTGTGACAGAAAAAAAAAAAAAAAATTAGCATATGTAATGCTATTTGTAACTCTAAGAATTAATATATATTTTGTCATGGTATTTGAGGGTTAAGCTTTGTTTTTTGTTTTGTTCATTTTTGCTGTCACACCATAGGACACAGTCCAATTTTTATTTGTCAACTATTCATATATCTTTAAGGTAATAAAAGTATAATTTAGAAGTAAATATGGCACAAAATGGTCATGACGATATTAAGAAGGCTGGCATAATTGTACCAACTACCTACATAAGATTTCTTACAAATCAAATGTGCTTGTCACATTCCTGTCTGTTTTAGTTAAAGTATAGTAGCGGCAGTATAGGCATGTTCATGGAGAGGGTGGATGGGATAGGAGTTTGGACATGGGACCCCATGGCTCCCGATCTGCCATGGCCTCCCCAGGCTCCCGATCCACCATGGCCTCCCGGGACTTCTGATCCGCCCTGGATGTAATGTATGACTCTGCCCCCTTCCGGCCTCCAGGGCAACCGGTCTGTTTTATTTTTTCGTTTTTCCTTGTCTTCCAGTTTTGGTTTCATTTTGAGTTTCCCTCATTTATTCCCATATTTAGAAGTTCCTGTGTTTAAGTGATTATTAGTTAATTAGTTACCCCCTGTGTTTCCCTGCTGTTTTGAGTTCTCCTCGTGTTTGGTCTTGTATTTAATGTCTGTGTTTCCTAGTCTCCAGCGTCAGTTCTTAAATGTTTCCATGCTGCACGAAATTTACTGATCAAATTGATCAAATCTTTACACCACAACATAAGTTAAGAAATGCGACAACAAAATCAAAAGCAAGGTTGATTGACGCAAACATAATTATGAATGTCCACAGACACAAACGTTTTTTTGTGATGCTTCTCTTTGTAAGTCTTTCAAATGCAGTTTCACTGCCTACAGTTTAAATGACCTTCTGGTCTTCGGTAACCTTCCTGAGTGATTTGCATGCCAGCAAATCTCACATCCTTTTTACTGGTAACCGCCTGTGCAATAAGGAACCAAGCATCTTTATCTGTCTCCTGCTATCTATCAGCTGCTCCCTAAAAGTCTGGATCACAGATAACTAAAACAAACCAAATACCTAAAAACTGTCCAACACAAATCCTGAATCCTTCTGGTAGGCTTGATTCCGCACTGCATATCGGTATCAGTATATGTATGCCCTAAACTGATATATTAAAGAAACACACAATCTGAGGAAAATAAAAGGCATTTGTGTAGGAATGTGCATTTGTATTCTGTTTTTGTGGTACTATCACTAAAGGAAGTCTCTGTAACTCCTGTCCCTAAAATAATGATGTGATAAGCATTGTGAGATGGAAGGGGAAAGGGGCTAGTCCTGTTTGACTTCCACAATATCATTTATCTTCCTTCACATTCCTCTTTGTTAAGCTGCTGAACTTCTGACTTATGAATCAAAGTACAGAGGAAAGTGTGTGCGCGCTTGAAGACACTTTAAAGACGTTTTTTTCATAATGCACTAAATATTTCACTGAATCACTGCTTAAATAAAGATGATAGAAGCAAGCTGCTGCAGACTGATTTAATGAAAACCAGAGACCAACAAGTCTCGATAGATAGACTTTTAAATGTAATAAACCTACTTATTTTTCTAGGTTTTGCATAGTATGCTTGAGGATGGAGTGAGTATCAGAAGATCACACTTTAGTTGTTTGCTTGAATTTCCATAAAATAGAAACAAACAGAACAAGCTTGATAGCAGCTGCTGCATGGGATCAACTGAAAGATAAAAAGGGAGACAAATACTCATTGCAGAGAATAGAATATTAAGAAAGAGCACTTAAGAGAGATGCATTAAATAACAGTGCTGTGGCAAGCAGTCATAGAGTAAAAATAAATAAATGAAAATAGAGAGAACATGGAGGAATGGAAGCATGGACGAGGAGGAGGGACATTGAAAGAGTGGGACTAAGTGAAACAGATGGGGAGGTGTTATGACCTGCTGGTCTATGTTGTAGGAAAGCTGTTAGAAGCCAAGCTAGAATGAGTGATAGAGATGATGTGGTAAGGTCAAAACAGTAGTTTTAACTAATGTAAAAGAATGCATTCCGGGTCACTGTGTAAATGTTACTTCAACAAACAGGAACAGAACTGAATAAGGATTCCTTGTGTTACTGTAGAAACAGAGTAGTAATGCAAGGCAATGGCCATTTAAACAGTGGGTAAGCAAATGATTTAAATATTTTTAAAACAATACATTTCTATAATCATTCAGAATTTATAAAACAACATATATACAAAATTCTAAATGGAATAAAGATATGGTCACCACTATATTTCAGTCAGTTACAGCCAAGGCATAATTTGTAATTGCTACAGACTTGGTTTATGTCTCAGAAAATTAATAGGCATCTCAGAATATTCCAGTTGGTCACAGAAAATCAAATAATTTGTTTTATGCTTGTATCAGTAGGTTAAATGTGATATGCTCCTAACAAGAATCTCTAAAAAACTACAATATGGCACAAAGCCAGACCGTGGTTTTGATGGTGTGTATCTACATCTGCCAGAACCACAAAACGCTATGTATCATTACACAGGAAGTGTGTATACAATAAAACCTCAATGAATCAAGGTTCTGATACTGGTGCTTTCATAAGGCGCTGTTAGATTTCATGGGCACACTTTATTTTAAGGTCCTATTGACAAACCACCAACTGCGACTTTTGCCTTAGCAAACTTCTAATTTGCTGCTTATTAATAGTAAGGGAATTGTTAAATTTAGGCATTAGGTAGGATTAGGAATATATGAGCATGCAATTTATGTGCATTATAAGTACTAAAAGTAAAAAAGTACCTCTGGTCATTCATAATGACAAAATGAAAAAGTTTAACTTGCGAAGTATTACTAAAAGTGTTAGTAAAAGATTTAAATTAGCCTCAAAGGAAATGAGCTAAATGTTCTCCCCATTAAGTTAAATTGCACAATTACTGCTGTGAGAAGATGAATGGGCCCCTGATAGCAATGAATACTACTCAACCTCATGTTTCAATTTTTCCAACACAGACATTAGGCTTTGGTAGATCAATAATTTAAGGAATAATGTCAATGCAGATTCTTTAATCCATTTCATTTGAAAGCACTGTATTTTTAACATGGGATGGATAAAAGTTTATACTCTTTTGTAATGCTGGGTCGGGTTGTGCAAAGACCTGACTGATGATGCTTGTTGGTGACTGTAGCCGCGGCGGGGTCACACCAATGCAGTGAATAAGATGATTCTGGCAGCCTGGAGACTACAGGCTTTTTAGCTGTCACAGGGCGTTATGAACCCAAGTGGTGAATGGCCTCTGACTCAGCTAAAAGGGCTGTGCATAAAACCAGAGACAGAGAGGGGGAAAGAGAGCCAGACTGATTAACAGAAAAGGGAAATAAAAGGAATTGGTCACACCAGTGAAGACAGAATGTGTTTACTTATACCCAAGACTTTGCAAAGATTAAAAGCTTTTATTCTACGTGACCATGTGATCTAGCCCTTTCATATACGATCCTCTTTTGTTTTCATAAGTATTAGTATTACTTATTCACCATGTCATGTTTATTTATTTGATCTTCTCTGTCTGTATCTTCTTCTCTCGTTGGCCATGTTTTCCCTCCTCTACTCTATCTGATTCTGTTTATTATTTTCATTCTGATTCTGTGTTGACAGATCAAACTCAAGATCACAGAAACGTATCTAGTTATCCTAGTGTGTTTTATTTCTAGTCTGGTTGTTTTCGCCTACATTCCCTCTTTCTTACCCATTAAACTTATTTATTCCCCAACTTGCTTTTTTTTGTTAGCTGTGCTGCATTATGAATACTGCCAAGACACATCAGTGATATAATTCTATTGACTTTACAACATACAAAACATTTACATGTTACTTTTAGTTAAATGCCGAGTTAAGTTTCTACATACCAGTTTCACTTCTTATTGGATTCTAAATAAATATGTTAATATTTACATATAAAATATGTAATATTTTTAAGCTTACAAATTCATTGCAAAATACAAAACAACTGGATGCGAAACAAATGAATGCAACAACATTATTGTAATATTTATATTAAAGTCCTTTGAGTTTTTTTCAGTAGAATGGATAGCTGATAACCAGTTGCATATACAATGATAGAGGGTAAGTAAGTGGAATGAAATGAGAGAAAGTTGTGAGTGTGCAAAAATCATGTGATTTAGGGCCTTTATACAGTGCGTGCCAAGTCAATTCCTCATAGTTTTGTTTTCATCTGTGTTAAATTCAATTCTGAACTGATTAAGGACAGCGTTGCCTTGACAAATCACAAATAAATGGCACAATTAACCCATCAAAATCAAGTAGGTCTGTTCCAAAGGGCTGGTTACATTTGCATTTAGTTATTTTGCAGACGCTTTTATCCATAGCAAGTTACAATTGGTTAATAGGTTATGAGTTGTTACGTTATCATTTTTTTGCTGTCTTTCAGGGAAATTAGATGATTTTGGCATAAAAAAACAGTTACCTCAATTTAATTAATAAACAGTGACTTTAAAGCATGTCTTTCTGGCTCCATACTGTCTCTCTGGACATCCTTCGCCTAGTTGGCTGTCCTATTGATGCCTTCCTTCCTGTGTGGTGGAGCCACAGAGCTGTATGACAGATAAAACATTATCATTTCTCCGGCCACAATGTGTTTTGAATGATAAATTGGGGCTCCTTTTAAACACATCAATGTATGAACCTGATAATGAGGCCCCTGGTGTGTTCTATCTACCATGTTTTAGACGGAAAGCTCACTTGTGGGCAAAAAAAAAATCTATAACAATTAACAGTGTTTTAGCAGTTCTGATATAACTGATAACTGTTTATAGACATTATTAATATTCTCTCTTTATATACAGTCTTGAGTTTACTGTCCCGCAGATGATTTTCGATTAGGAGCACATGCGCTGGCTGAAGTTTCGGGAAGCACCTGCTCTGGGGGAAAGCATTCCAGGAATTCCGATTTGAAGATACTGAGAACATCCCTTTCAAAGCCAGTCGCTATTAGCTCATTCCAACTTGATTTATATAGTCTGATTAGCCTATTTATTTAGTATTTGCCACGACACCCTACTGAAATTCTGTTCAAGAAAGCTGAAGCCCATCTCTGGTTCCCCTACAGTCGAGTTTACTCCGACGTTACATATGGGATCTCGCATGAGAGACCTATCGTCTTCGAGTCTTTGAAAAAAGGCCAATGAATATTGGCGTGCAATAATCACAGCCAGGTGCACCTCATCACGGCGTGAATATAACAGGGCATGGCTGGATTGCACTTGCAGCTTTTCACTTCGGAGCACTCGTCTGTTGCATTGAATGCTGTTTGAGTCTGCTGAGAAGAGTATTGTAAGAAAAAGAGTTCCTGCGGAGTTCACGCTCTCTTGCCGTTTTAACACTTCACTCGGCAGTTGATACGAACCCCGCGAGATTGGTAGCCTTTTTAAAGGCTCGAGCAAAGCCAGTCTTTTGCTCACCAGCGAGAGACCTCACACAGAGTGCACGCGGTGCCGCGCAGAGGTCTTCCCTGACCGGGCTACACCAAAGAGCGATTTCCAAGCGCGGTTTTATAGCCGTTCTCCGGAATGTCTATGCAGCCGTGCGCTTCTGAGTGTGGGAGTTTCCTCACATCCTCAGACGGGTATGAGCACTGTCTCTCGTGCTTGGGCCAGGAGCACGCTGAGGCAGCGCTCGTGGTTGAGTCATGCGTTCATTGCGGACGCATGACCATCGCTACACTGAGATCCCGCCTCTCATTCGTGAGACGGCTCCCGGTGCGTCCTCCTTGTGGTGAGGCGTAAAGGTTTCTCCGCTACTACGGCGAGGCCCCTGGGCGATCTCAAGCTGACAGGGCAGAATGTTTCGTGGAGCAGGATCGCTTCGCGGGCTTCGGCCGTCACCTGTAGTCCCGCCGTGGTGTTTCCCTAGGAAGACGCTCCCCTGAATGCCACCGGGCCCAGCGTCTCCTTTGGTGCATCCGAGGATGTTGAGATGTCTGTCACTGCATCAGAGGGGGCCGGGCTTCTTATGCCGCTGGACAGGCTGCTATCTCCCTGCATGCGATGGCTACACTCCAAGTGTATCAAACCAAAGCACTAAAACAACTGCACGAGGGTAAATCTGACCAAGGGGTTATGCAGGAACTCCGTGCCACAACCGACTTCGACGTTCATCCTTCTGGGGCAGGTCCCCTCCCTGGTTCCCCACCAGGCTGCCCCACCTTGCGGGAGTTATTGTGTCAGCACAGGGACCTGGTGCTACAGCACCTCAGCCATCTAGGCCTTCAGGTCAACCGAGAGAAGAGCAAACTCTGTTCAGTGATCTCTTATCTCGGCATGGAGCTGGACTCGGTTGAAATGACTGCCCGCCTCACGGGGGAGCGCGCGCAGGCCATGCTGACGTGTCTGAGATCATTCAGGCACAGAACAGCGGTTCCTCTCAAATCTTTTCAGAGGCTCCTGGGGCATATGGCAGCCGCAGCCGCAGTTCGCCGCTGGTGCTCCTCCATATGAGACCGCTTCAGCGTTGGTTACATGATCGAGTCCCGAGATGGGCATGGCACCGTGGTACTCTCTGGATTGGCGTTTCCCCGGATTGTCGCCGCATGTTTAGCCCGTGGTCAGCAACTCCACGCAACTCGCCCGCCATCTGCTCCTCTGGAGTCACACGCAGCTGAAATCGCTGCGCACTCTTCATATTCCAGGGACACTCAACCGTGCAGCCGACCAGCTCTCATGGCAGTCCACCCACCCTGGAGAATGGCGACTCCACCCCCAGGTAGTCCAGCTGATCTGGAGTCACTTCGGCGAAGCAGATCTGCTTCCCCTGAATCAACCCATTGTCGCCTGTACTACTCCCTGGACGAGGCGCCCCTCGGGAACGTGGGTTACATTCGTAACCTAGACGTTTTACACAAGACAAAAAAAAAAACAGCAACATTATTTTATGTCAAAGAATTAGCCTAAATACATTATTTTCCCATAACAAAACTACATTTTATGGGTTAAATCAAGTAGAAATAGCTCTTTAACAATTGCAGGTCATCAGCTTTTACAATGTACAATTTTCTCTCTTTTTTTTCTCTACTAATATAGCCTCTTTACAGGCATAAATCTGGGATACACACATCCATGCTCCTCTCAGGGACTGAAGCTTGTAAATAGGATTTCCACTGTGTGACATGTGACATTGATCTGTGAGTAATTTCTGTTTATAACTTATGATAAATCAGAGGATCTGAGCCTGCATTGATTGTAAGCTTTTAACGCCACACTGTTCTCTCTCTGGGAGGGAGAGGAAAGACATTGTCAAAATCCACTTTCACACTCTCAAACTATAAGTGTGTGTTTATGTAATCTCCTGCTAAAGCATCTATCCATCTTTTCTGCCGATAGAGGAGTAGATTGTGCTTTACCGCTTTTGTTCATTATAGCAAATAACCTTTTTGGCGTACACCAAGACTGTGCTATGGAGCTTGAAACCAGAAAATGATGTACTATACTTTAAATGAGAGCGAATAATAAAGTCTCATCCCATGTTTTTTTGGACATAAGCCACACTGACTATAATAAGAGCCATTGTGAAAGAAAAATAGAAAGACTTGAGCTGCTCTGGGCCCAATACAACTGCTGGTTAAAGTGATGACAGCTTTTACAGGAAGTTGTAGACATCTTGCTGCGGTCACCTTCAGCATTGCCCAGCAGACTCAGCGGTAGCTGTCTCGCCCTCAAACACGGCAATATAGGGTAAATACTGAGCCTCAGTGATCCGTAAACTCATTAAGGACCTTTTAATTAAACGTCAGGTCATCAGCATGCAAGACACTGAGATCAAGCCTGCAGAAAGCTTTGGATGTCTCACACAAAGGAGACCTTTGAAGTATATAATGAAGGTGTTAATCAGAAGGGATGGATCTAATTGTGAGCCCTACCTTTCTCAAACTGTAAGAGACGTCCTTGGTTCATCCTCGGGCTGTTGGGACACACTTTAGGTATCATCAGAACCTTGTGGTCAGGCTAAAGAAATCACTTAGTCTGAGAGCAAAAGAAAAACTTGTGGACTTGGAGAAGCAGAGAAATGCTGAGTACTGTAGCTCAAAGGATAAGGTTCATATTTTTTGGGAAAAAGTTTCTTGACTAAAAAAAGGGGGGTTATGTGCAACATTTAACATAAATTAAACATTCTGAGTTCAGTTCAAGGTAAGTTCAAAAACAAAACTCATTTCTTGTTTTGTTAAAAAAAAAACAAGAAACAATACAAATCTGGGTTACAGTTAAAAACTTGTAAAAGAAGTGAATGGGGCCAAACCATAAATGTTAAAATACTCACTGTTCAAAAACCATAAAAAAACAAAAACATAAAAAACACAAAAATATGAATGAAAAGTTGATGTCTTTTATGCTCGCCAATGCTTTAATTACATTTATGGTCACATTTACATTTAGCAGACCCTTTTATCCAAAGCAATGGGTTTGCTGGAAACCAGAAGCAATTCTGCTTTGGCAAGGTTGAGTTGAAGGTGATGGTACTTCATCCTGCGAAAAATATCTGTTAGACAAGCTGAGATGCAAGCAGCTATTGTTGATCATCAGGATGTAATGAGAGGTAGAGTTGAATGTCATCAGCATAGCAGTGGTGTGAAAAGTCATATTTCTGAATGACATGAAACTAGGGATGCCATGTAGACAGAGAAGTGGAGTGGTCCAAGAACTGAGGTACCCCAGTAGTTAAATGTTGCGACTTCAACTCTCTAAGATACATTGAAGGACCTTTAGGATTTATTTGGTCAAATAAGTACAGCTGTCGTTAGCAAAAAAATACAGTTAATAACTAAGTGTGTGTGTGTGTGTGTGTGTGTGTGAGAGAGAGAGAGAGAGTTAAGTACCTCTGAGTCTGTGTATCTTTTAAAAGTGTTCGACTTATAGTGAAACTTTTAAGTAAATTTTCTTCACTAACAGCACTATTGTTCCCTTTCAGTCAGTCACTACAGCTTCCTGTTGTGGGAAGATGACCATTGCAGAGTTGCGGACCAGACTCCGCTACCTGAAAGGGGGCGGGTCCCCGTTCCACTGCCGCGATCTACTGCTCGTTCCGGTGAGAGCCGGGCGAGTGCTTCTTCCGGTAGTGGGCAGCCTGGTCTTACGGTGACACTGAAGAACTCTCCTAAGAGAGATCCTCCTGCCGCCCGCACTTCGCTACCGGTGGAGCTGCCAACGGGGCAGTCCAGACCGCCAAAAAATGGTACTGGATGTCACCTTTGGTTGTTCCCCCCAACGCACAGATGTCGCTGCATTGGAAGGAGAGTCGGGCTCTGGAGATGACGAGTTGGTCCGCGTGGCCTGGGCCCCAAGGGGGTTGGAACCTCATCTGCATTGGCATATCAATTGCCTCGAGCTGCTGGGTGTATGGCTAGCCCTGAGTCTTCTCAAGAGGTGCTTATAGGGCAGACAATTACTAGTTCGAACAGACAATACAGCGATCGCAGCATACATCAACCGTAGCATACATCAAGGTGGTCTACGCTGCTGTTGCATGTCACAGCTTGCCTGCCACCTCCTCCTCTGGAATCGGAAGCATCTGAGGTCGCTTCGCGCCATTCACATTCCGGGCTACTGCACACAGCCAACAAGCTGTCTCTAGCTGCACTTCCCAGGGAATGGAGACTCCATTCCCAGACAGTCCAGCTGATTTGGGAGACGTTTGGAGCCGCTCAGGTAGACCTGTGCGCCTCTCTAGAAACCTCTTACTAAAAGTTGTTTTACGCCCTGACTGATGGAACCCTCGGCAGGGACGCCCTGGCACACAGCTGGCCACGGGGCTTGTGTAAATATGCGTTCCCCCCAGTGAGCCTTCTAGCACAGTTCCTGTGCAAGGTCAGGGAGGACAAGGAGCAGGTCCTGCTGGTAGCCCCTTATTGGCCCACCAGAACCTAGTTCAAAAATTGTTTACAAAAAAAATATATGTTCTTTATCTACTGCACAAAAGCAAGAATGACAAAATAAAGTAAAAACCATTTACAGGTGCAAGTTCTGAAGCTAACTCACGCATGGTTCGTGACTATAGACCCACACCGAGGCACAATGTCTGAAGAGCATGACACAGATTGAAGCTATGTTGTACTTGTTTTTTTTTTTTACATTGCTGAAGGAAAAAAAAGGCTGACGCACATTCTGAAGCAGTATTAGGCCAAATGCTTTTCTGTTTGACCACTTCAAAAATCAATGTTATGTTCTGAAAAGCTCCTCGTGTCCATGTTTACAATTCAGTTTAATTAAACTCAAATAAAACAAAACATATTTGTTTATTTTCCATTTCTTTTTTATTTATATTCAAAAGGGAAGCAAGTGAAACAAGTAATAGAGTAACGGGACAAAGCAGTGAAAATAAAACTACCTATATGTTTACATGCTGGCATTTGCGGGCGGGAGCAGGAGAAAATAATATATATTGTTTTGGGAGCTGTACATAATTTTGCGGGCGGGGGCGGGACTGAAAAATCAGTCCGGCGCAGGTCTCTAGTCAACACCATTTCTACGGTTTGAAGTTGAACCTGTTTGTCGAGTGGTGCTCTTCTCAACAAGAAGACCCCCGGAGATGCCTGGTCATAGTCTTGCTCCTGTTATTGCAGCAAGTGTGGGGCTGTCTCCCTCCACCCTCAAAGTCTGCGTGGCTGCCATCGCTGCAAACCACGACCCCGTAGATGGCAGGTCTGTTGGTAAGCACGACCTGGTCATCAGGTTCCTCAGGGGGGCCAGGAGTTTAAACCCTCCACGGCCCCCTACTGTACCCTGTCTCTCATGCTGAGAGCAGTACAACAGGTCCTATTTGAGCCTTTGTCAGCAGTTGAGCTGAAGTTTCTCTCAATGAAAGCCTTACTTCTGCTCGCATTGGCCTCCATCAAGAGGGTAACGAACCTGCAGGCATTTTCGGTCTACGAATTGTGCCTGGAGTTCTGGCCCTCGGATTCCCAGGTAACTGTGAGGTCATGGCCTGGCTACATGCCCAAGGTTCCCACCACTCCATTTAGAGACCAAGTGGTGAACCTTTAAGCGCTGCCCTCGGAGGAGGCAGACCCAGCCTTGCTGTTGCTGTTTCCCCTCTGAGCACTGAGATGTTACATTGACTGGACACAAAGCTTCAGGATCTCAGAACAGCTCAGACCAGGCCGGCAAAAGGGGAATGCCGTCTCCCAGCAGAGGATGGCCCACTGGACAGTGGATGCCATCACCCTGACCTACCAAGCACAGGGTGTGCCCTGCCCCCTCAGTGTACGAGTCCACTCAACAAGAAGTGTGGCATCGTCCTGGGCGTTGGCATGTGGTGCCTCGCTGGCAGATATTTGTAGAGCTGCGGGCTGGGCGACCCCTAACACGTTTGCTAGATTCTATAGCCTTCGTGTTGAACCTGTGTCCTCCTGTGTTCTCACCTCAAACAGGTAGAGGCACTGAGTGGCCCAGTTTCGGTTGGCTTGGCAACCTCCCCAGAGTGTCCAGAAAGTAGACACCTTCGGCAGCCGGATGTTTTGTGGAGCATCTGACGGCAGGCCCTCGATGCGATGAATCCTGTTAGAGGGCTTGGCCCCATGTGCGGTACCCCTTGAGTAGGTACTCTACGGTTAAGACCTAGAGCTGTATTTCCCCGGCGACCCTGTCGTCCATTAGGGTTTCAATCACATCCTATATTCCATATGCACTAAGATGATGTTATATGCGTTTTCGTCCTCGGACCTCCTACGGGAAGGTTGGACTTCCGTATGCCTTTCTGAGACATCCCAGTGCTCCAGTTATTGATGTGTAGTGCTTGTACAGTACTGGTATCTTGTGGTGAGTCCTGGCCTAGAGGCCAAACACTGGGGGATTGAAAGACTACCACATGACGCTGGACGGGGCAGCTTCCGTGGCGCTTTGGTGGGGATCCCTATTCAGCGGTCATCAACATGTGTCGAAATGACCGACTGAAAAGTTGCATCTCGTTTACATATGTAACCCTAGTTCCCTGAAGAAGGGAACAGAGACGTCACGTCCTGTCGCCATGGGTCTGTACCGCCGTTGGGTGGCCGTATCACCCGCTTGGCTCCTCAGCGCAAACTTAATGAGCGCTACATCCACTGCTTGTTTATACTCATGCTGCGATCAGCTGCAGCTGTATGTTAATTAGTGCATGCCAATTTCATTCGCGTGTTTTTTACACATGCAAAGTAGATTGGTCATCTTGAAGCAATATTTCTATTCGTCGGTCACCGACGTGACGTCTCCGTTCGCTTGTTCAGGGAACAAGGGCTACATACATAACCCAGACGTTACCTTTCAAGTTGATGTTATAGATAAAGTCACCAGAGTAGCACTAATATTAGCATGCATGTTAATGTGTGCATCTCTGAGGGAGAAAGAAAGGGAGAGATATGTGACAGAGTATGTGCTTTCCATAATAAAATGTAATTCTGTGGCAAAACATAGAAATGAGCTGTCCTTTTTATCCTATTGATTATTATATTTATTTGTTTGTCCAGTGTTGTTGTGGGTTTTAATTATTTTGCTGCTGTAAGCATAGACATGTATATGTATATGTATATATATATATAAATTCAAAATCAAATTTTATTTCTCACATACACAGTCACAGTCACAGAACAATAAATAACTTTACAAAGTAAATAAACACAAACTAGATGAATAAATAAAAATGGTAATGTCTAGGGGCTGTGCAATCCACATATTTAAAGTGTCTGAGGCTGTACACACACACACACACACACATTTATATATACATATATATATGGTTGAAAGACCTTTGTCTGCTATACTTTGGAATTCATCTTCCCCTCAATGATTCCAAGTTGGCCATACCCTGATGCAACAAAGCAGGCCCAAATCATAATATTTCCTCCACCCTACTGTACAGCTGGGATGATGTTTTCATGATGATATTTCGTGCCCTTTCTATGCCAGATGTAGTGCTGTGTGTTTTTTTCCAAATAGTTCAATCTTAGTTTTAAGACTAGTGAATTTCAAAAGTCTTTGAAATAACTTTGTAACCCTTTATGTAAACCAACAATTCTTAATTGTAGAACCCGACTCCAAATTAGCTTTTTTTGAGGACATTATCTCAAGGGTTCACATACTTTTCCTACAAGCACTATGCGTTTTATTTGGTTGTTCTCAACAAAGACATGAAAACGTACAGGTTTGTGTCCCGCAGTATATAAGGGCAGGAACAGCCCCGCCAGCTTCAGGTTACTTCGACTGAAGTGACGGGTATGCACAGCGCGGCATAGAACGCAGTACTCGTTCCCGTGTCTCAGGGAACCTGGGTTACGGAAGTAACCT
>JAUCMU010000097.1:6585228-6615374 GCA_032275025.1 Enteromius treurensis | reverse complement strand
ATCAGGTGCGTTAACAAAGAGAGACACGCAAAATATGCAGAGCGGTGGGGCGCGAGGACCAGGATTGAGAACCGCTGACTTAATAAAACAACTTTTGTTTTCAGAAACTGTGAATATTACAAACAATACTAAAACTATTTTTTGGTTACACATTTGACATACACTTGTAAAGTTTCTCGATAGTATGTTGTGTGTTGTGGACCCATCAAAAAGTGGTAGAAAGATGTTAAACAAACAGGCTACTAATACTCCAATGACTGCTAGTTGACATGTAAGTTACTTACTGTTAGTAGAATATCTAAAGTGGACTATCGAAATGTTACATATTTATTATGATTTTTTTTCCAACTCTTCCAATCAAAATGAGCCAAATTGACCAGCAACCAAATACAAGTGCAGATAAACACATTTTAAGTCCCAATTATTACTGTGTTGTCTCAGATTATCATCTGTCTGAATTGTTCTATAACTGAACACTAGTTAGTACACTCAAACTGCTCAAACAGATACCTTTCCAGTTCATGGCCTAAAAGAGGTCAGTATCGTTACCGAGGCAGCTGATGTTCAACTCCTTGTTGTTGTTGTAGCTCCATGCTCAACTGCAAATCAAAATAGAACTTTTGGCTGTAGGCTTCACAGCGTCAGTGTGATGTAGATTGAACATGCAAGGTCCCTTTGTTTCTTTTGCTTTTTTTGCCCTGATCTGTTTTCAAGGGTTAGCGCATACAAAAATGAAAGTTCTGTCATTTACTCATCCTTGTGTAGTTCTTTTCAAACAACATCTGACCACATAGACTTTCATTTGACAAAAAATAGTAACACTTATAGAGAACATATATTATACATATATATATATATATATATTATACATATACATATATACTTTTCCCTCAAAAAAATCCTAATTTTCTGCTTATTAATAATTAGTAAGGTAGTTGTTAAGTTTAAGTATTAAACTTAAACCATAAATATATGCATTTTATATTTTTCAAATTCAGTTTTTTCATACTAATTTATCAACAATAAAAGGGTGATTAAATCATTTTCATTGTTGGCCTACAGTAGCTGTCCCTTAATCAGACTAACAATGCTTCTGACCTTTCTGTCCGTAGAAATAAGCCTGAGCATGTTTGAAGTCTGTTGAGTAGCTGCAGCTATTTCTGCCTTTATAGCTGAAATATAGAGCATACATATACGGTCATGTCATTTGCAAGCTCTTGTAAAAGGCCGGCATGGACACACACATATGCACACACATGCATTTTTGTTATTGTTTTTGGAGCCAAGGAGGCGTCTGGAGTGTGCCGTGCAGGAAAGTAAAGACCATGTCACTGCTGACCTCCATGACCTTTGACCCTCTCATCCCTGCGGTTTTAGGATGTAAGTCTGACCACATCAAGGCGGCACAATAGGCAAGAACGTCAAACCACCAACATGCATCACAAAACAGCAGGATACTCACATAAAACACATTCATGGTCAAAGCAAACATGGACACTCATACAAAATACATAAACACACACACACACACACACACACACACACACACATGCAACTATTCAGAAGTACTTTTTTGTAACACTTTGGTAAAGGGACCAATCTCACTATTATGCTTATTAACATATTGGCTGTTTATTAGTGTTTATGAAGCACATATTTAGCATGACCATATTCTCTAATTCTACCCAATGCCTAAACTTCACAACATAGCTATTAATAAGCAGCAAATTAAAAATATATTAAAGCAAAGATCATAGTTGGGGACTTGTCAATAGCAAAAATTGGACCTTAAAATAAGGTGTGACCCTTTTTTTTTTTTTTAAAGAAAGAAAGAAAGCAAAAAAGATCTTTATTCAGGAAGGATGTGCTATAAGCAAAAAGTAAAATCTTATTACAAAAGATTTATATTTCAGATGCTAATACATCAAAAGAAACCAAGATCGGTTTGTACAGAAAATATTAATATAACAGCTTTCAACACTGAAGCAATGTTTCTTGAAAACCAAAAAGTGTAATGGCTGCTAAAATAAGTAAATTACATAAAAGAAAAAAAGAATCAAATAAAAACTGTTCTTTTAAATTGTAATTATATCTTACAATATTACACAATACTAACACATCTTACAACTTTATAATAGTAAAACAAAATTATAGTGTTCCCCTCAAAAATTTGTTTATATTAAAAATATATTGTTTATCTTTTTTTGCTTCCGACTCTTTCTTACTCTCACTACCATCACATTCTATCATAAACACATGTGAAAACCATGCACACATTTACAAACTCTCATTGAATGTTTTCTCTGCTGTAAATCTGCTTAGTTCAGATAAATCAGAGCTGACGTCTCTCTTCCCAGACCCCAGCATTTTGTACTTGAACAAAGACACTAAATTTAGCCAGCAGAGGGCTAGAGATACATAGATGATAGGAATAGAGTCTTTTATTACTGAGTTTAATAATGCATCAAGCATCTCCATCCTAGACAAGTCTCATTGCAGCGAGGCTGCTCAGTCATGGTAATGTGTCCGTTATTCCTTCCAGACTCCTTCAGAGACACTGTGTCTGTCCTCCTTTAACCCTGCTCACCGCCTGAATTCTGATGTCTGCCTTCTGATTTCAGTGAACCATAGACAGACAGATAGATAGATAGATAGATAGATAGATAGATAGATAGATAGATAGATAGACAACAGTCCTTTACATTCCCTGTCTGTCTCCTCATACTTCTTCCCACAGTTTTTGTTTCCGAGTGCCTAGTAAAGGCACTGAGGGGTGCTATTTGAAGACATAATCCCTTGGACGAACAAGAGGTGGATGATCGATAAGGCTGTAATGAAAGTGTGTGTGCACACGGGGAGTGCTTTGTGTGTGTTTGGAAAAGGATATTTCTAGATGCACACATGCAGTCAATGTGTGAGAGTGCTAGTCCCCTATGTGTTACAAAGGCTGCAGATACTGATTTAGAAATTACAACAAATCGAGTGAGTGACTCAATTCGGCATAAAATAATTTTCGGTGTGATGTATAGTAAACTTTTTAAGTTATTGTGTGTATTAGTTTCTGTAGTGCACACTTGGGCAATGCAGTTAGTTATGGAATGGGGGCCCAGTGTAATCTGATCTCAATGCATCTCTTTGCAGTGCAGTTGTGTTCAATATTTTTAGTCGCTGAGTTCTTTGTAATTACCCTCTTGCATTTCTGTGTTTGCTTTCTGGATGGTGGCGGAAACACACAGGGAAAAAGAAGAGGAACGCAGAAAAGCAACTTGCATGCAGGAATGCTAAATACACGGGAGAGCACACACCACAGATACACTGTGTGATTAAGAACCTGACCTCAGTTTTGGTCTCATTCTTTCGGGTTTCAGCTTTTTTATGTGCTCTGGGCTAAATGTGGGGGAACATAAAGCCTGGCATTTAAAAAAACTTAAGGCTGACCATAAAGAAATGATTAGATGCAGCTTTCACACAAAATGAAAATGTTATATATTGTAGTTGTTTGATCATTAAACGTATCAGTCGTATCCTATCGAACATTTCGAAGGTTTTGAGGTGAACAATTATTGTGATGACTAGATGAGTTGTGAATTTGTAGTTGTTATTAAATGTAATCTAACAAAATGGTGTCAGCTAAGACATTATCATAAAGACAGAAACGGTATGCAAAAACAAACATAACACCATCAATGTAGTCTGAATGAAGTCTTACACACTGATTTTATCCGGTTCTTTTTAGTGAATCAAAAACATACATATAAATAAATACATAAAAAGGTTTTTGAGCAGGTTTTTAATGAAGACTTCAACCACATTTTTTTGTTGGTGTAAATACTAGTGCCATGAGACTTTTGCACAGTACTGTATATTTCATAGATGTATCCATGTATGTTTTTCTGCAGGCTCACTGTAATTCCTACTTAATACGATTTTTGCTAAATCCTATGTATTTTATGAGTTGCCAGTTCGTATAAAAACCTACCGTCACTGGGGTTTAGACAAATCGTACAAAATCGTACGAGTGAGGTTGTACGAATTAGCATGATTTTTCCACCTTGTATGAATACGTACTAATTAGTCATGGGACTGTGTTGGTTTATTAACATAATTAAACAGTACCCCCAAAAGTTGGGATGTAACAATTCCCTTTTGCAAGCAAATCACTGAATTAAACAGGAACACCCCTTCATTCTGAGAACAGTTTTCTAAGCTGCTTCACTGCAGTGTTAATAGGAATCCATATATTGAAGGCTGATCTCAGAACAGCCCTCTTAAGTGGATCCTGCCAGGAGTTTTAGAGATCTGCAGTTCATTAGCAGACTGTAATCAACCCAATCAACACATTCACAACAGGTCTTAGAGTAGCAGAAGAGAAACTAACACATGCATGCTGCAGAGGTAAAAAAAATAGCTCACTACAAAACACTGAATATATTAAACTGACTGGACGATTCATATATCTATATAGTACAACTTTAAATCCAAGGCATCACTCAAAATATGTCCATTAAAAAAGTAAATAGGGTGAGTTTTCATTTCATGCTGACCATTTGAATATGGGTAATGCTTGTTTTTATTGCATGTGTCAAGGAAATACAAACTTTTCTAGTGTGTCAGCCCATGTGTGTGGCCTGAACGATTTACACAGGTTATAAAAATAGATACTGAAATTAGTATTGGCATATCTCCATCTATGTCCTCTGCTCTAAGCAGACAGGACAGTGAGATGAGTGGGTATAATGAAGACACATTAGTGATCAAATGCATTGTAGGGCCCTCTGTGATGTCATGGACCCCCCGGTCGAAAGCGATAAGAAAGGGAGTGGCTTCTTCCTCCCCAACACGAGAGACACTGATAACAAGTCTTTCATCTTGTGCCATCTGGGGCCTATATAGCTCGACACATATAGCTTTGAACTTATATAATATGTCTGAATTAACCTATTTACTACAATTAATCAAAATTTTCCAACCATGCATATGAGGTGAGTGAAATATTACAATGCTACAAATGAGAGAGCAAAGTAAAAAAAGTAGGTGAGAGAGAAGAGACAATGTAAGATAAGAGAGTTTTATATAGAAGTTTAGATATTTCAAATAGCGACATAGCTTTTGGTCGTGCTCACTCATTGGAAAAGGTAGCTGATTAATGGAATAGTGGAAAAGTTTGCTGAAGAACGTCACTACTTTACATTTACATCTAGTCCTTTGGTTGACGCCTTTATCCAAAGCCACTTATAAATGAGGACAACAGAAGCAATCAAAACCAACAAAAGAGCAATAGTACAAAAGAGACCTGGTTAGTCTAACGCAGTGCACATAGCAAGGTTTTTTCATAATACTGTAAATAAAAAGAAAACGAGTACGGATAATAAATAGAGTAGGAAATGCTAGTGTTAGAGGGTCAGTAAAAAGAAAACATATCGAAACAATAGAAAAAGAATTTAGTAAAAGATCATTTTTTTATTTAAAGGGGTCATCAGATGCTAAATTCACTTTACAAGTTGTCTAAACATAAATGTGTGATGGAAGTGTGTGTACACATCCACCTTATGATATATATATAAAAAAAAAAAAAGAATTTGTTTTTAATCCCTAATTTAAAATCCCCTTTTTCAAATCAGGCTGTTCTGAGATTCCTGGCAGAATAATATAGTTCTGCACAGGACCCTCCAATGATAGTTAATTGACAAATCCATTTTACCTTAGAATGTGTCAGGGGAACACTCTGATTAAGTGATTGAAGCGTTTAGTTGATATCACGAATGTAGAAGTCATCTTTAACTCCTGACATCTGAGCCGCTGAAGAAGAAGAGGATTAACGTTACTTTCCTTTTGAAGGGAATGTGGCGATGATCCCTGATCTACATAAATGCATCTATGTTCACGTGAACGTCTGCATCACTTGTACATAGAACGTTTAACATCATTCGTGATTCAGCTACAGAAGAAGTGACTATAAGGGTTTTTTTATGAATCTTTGCAAATTGCCTTTCCTGATATATGCGCTAGTAACCATTTCCGCCACTAAAGCAAACAGGGTTTTTTTTGTATCCAAAATCGCCCCCCTACACCCTCATTCACTATTCCCTACATTAGTCCACTCATTCAGTTGACTTGAAGGAGTGAAGGAAAATGAGTGAGTGAATTTGGCCACTGAGTGCACCGGAAGGACTGCCGTTTTTGCAAAGATTGCTTGCTTCATAATCATTTGAAACAGGTAGCACTTCACTGAATTTGTATCTGTGATCTATTATACCGTGCACTAGTGCTTTGTAAAATTAATGAATGGATGCCAACGGGCAATACGCGGGAATTCGTTTGGTGCGCAACACTCTAACCTTTGAGTGCACATCGGTTGTACTCCTGTTTTTGTGGTGCATTGTGGGATTGAATGAGTGCCCTCGATAACGTCCACTATGGTTTCAGACAACACTAAAAACGGCTGTCCCCGATTTTGGATAAAACCACAGTCGCATGAGAACGGTACAGTGACAAATCAAGTCCCCCCCGAAATCCGGTCCTATTAGGACCCTTAGTGATTCTGTTTCCTAAATAAATTCTTAAAGATATTAATATAAAAATCTATGGCTTACTAAATTGTGCATTATAGAACAACATAGTGCATCGTTGAAATAGTATTTATTACAAATGATTTGAGCCAATGGGATTGCTTAAGGTCGATTTGTCACCAGGACGGCTCATCACTCCACAGAAGAGAGGGGCGGGGTCAGCAGAGCTCATTAGCATTTAAAGCAACACAGACTAGAATGGCTTGATGAAAACAGAGCAGAATTTTACAAGTAGATGTTAGACTTTTTATTTAGACTATTAACCTGTGTTAAATGGGAATCCAATGACCCTTTCAAATAAAAAGAAAACAAGCAGTTAGAATACAGAGAGTGCAAGTGTTAGAAGGCAAATTAAAAAAAGAAAAAAGAAATAGAACAGAAGGTGCTAATGCTCATTTTAGCTAGTTATTCCCCAATACCATTATGACACAACATGATGCTCTAGAGCAGCACAGCAAAATGCAATTCAACAATAATTACAGCATTGTAAAGCAGAACTTAAGTTATGAAGGCCATAGCATCATCATAATTCAACATATGCAAAAGCTAAGGGCATTTGAATAAACAGCACAGCAAATTACACTGGAAAATACAACGCATCTCCAGTTCACCCGGAGAGTTACTGTAAGGCACTTTGTTCTTTTGTATTGTTCGGATGCCAGATAAAGCAAAGCGCATCAATAATTTACTGTTTATGAAAGCATGAGTCTGTTTGTGCGTAGAATATCGTGTGTTTAAACTGCATGCCTCGGGTGTGTGCTTATGAAACACTATACATGTATGCTCTCTCTCTCTCCTCTTGGCTCACCGTAACGCTTCTCATTGATCACCCTGTAAATTTATTAGCCATTGTGACAGCTTCCTGCCAGGTTCAGCAGGCGATCAGGGGAAACACACAACTGCTCAGATAAAGGGAGGGCACACAATACCTATTGTGTCCTAATTGCGGGTCAAACTATTACCCGAATGGAATGTTTTTCAGGTATGCGTGTGTGTTTGTGTCTATGTACGCGTGTCTGTGTTTTTTCAGTGTGGTTAGGCATGTACCTCCTCATTCAAGCTGAAGTATGAAGATTGTCGCTAAAAAGGCTTATAAATTCCGACCGCAAGGTCAGAAAAACAAGAAAGCGCGGATGAGAAGAACATAACAGGCTAGAGGAAATGGATTCTAGCCAAAGGCAAACAAACGAGCGACAATGGCTTTAAATGAATTACCTTGACCTTCTGCGGTCAATAGCACTCCGAGTTTAAGTTCAGTGTTATGGGGAAAGTGTTTGAAAGGGTGTGCACTGGACTACTGGTTGCATAAATGGAAAACAATATTATCTGTCCTTTCAGTACTGCCAAACCGCACCGTTACAAGAATATCTTGACATCTATTAAGCTCACGACTAATTTTAAACCCTGGGAATGAGTTTTAAATATACTACGTCCCAGGTCTATTTGTATAGGTGATGACAAAATGACTGTCTATCTGAAGCAAGTGGCTCAGTTTATGTTTGGAGGTCTGTGTTTGAGTATCTGCATTATTTTTATACGATTTATGGTTTATATGATATGTGTGAGGTTTGGGGGTGTTAGGGCATGTCTGTGTAGTGACACTGATGCTGGGTTTAGCAGGCATCGGAGACCAAGATGCACACACTGAGACATAAATAGGATTGGCCGATGGATTTCCTTACCCTAAGGGACAGCTAAGGCTAATGCATCTTATTAAATATCAGCAGTTATTTAGCTCCATTAAAGCAATAATCAATAAATGAACTTTCCGGGCTGTACTTCAGTAATTTTTGAAGAATAGTGGTAGTAAAGTGTATTATACTGTATATATTATAGTATTTGCAACACTTTGTTAATGAATTCTACAGCAAACTGTAGTGTTAGCTTTAATGACCTGATAAATTGTAATAAATACTGTAGTTTACTTTAGTTTTTACTGTTTTTTTATAGTGATATCTTATAGTTGTAGAAAACTTGGTACAGTATTGGGTGAAATAATTTGTTTATATTACTATAGTTGTTTTATTACCACAGCATCTATAGAATGACCACAACAAATTAATCCAAGTCAAAACACTATAGTATATAATATAAATTACTATAGTATTTTATCTGCTTAACACACGCTACAGGACTTGGCTTATACCTGCAATAGATTTTTAATTACCTTCATTATGTGTGCTAATGAGCGTTAGGATCTCTTAGGACCACCAAGGCAATTACCACAGGTCCAACAGTAACGCCACAGCATGCACTTTAGTGAATCTTAGCACAAATACAATGTTTTTTTGGTCTGACACCTATTGGATAAGTTTTAATAAACTTTACATTCACCTTGCATAAAAAACAAAACGATTTTTTTGAATTTTGATTTTTAAAATTTTCTTGACCCCCTAAGGTTTATTCTGAGGTGCCTTATCAAAACACAAAAATATTGATATTTAGAAAGTCTAATGGACACTTCCTCCTCTGTTATAGAGGATTCAGGATATGGTTCAGTACATGTTCTGCGGTGGTTTAAACTTAAGTACATTCTGCCACCTACTGTTGCTTAGGGGTATGATAGAATTTAACAGCTAGTGTATATGGAAATTATATTGCAGGCAAGCCATGAAAATAAAAAGCATATGCATTTATTTTAAAGCTTTTTGTATAAAAAGCAAAAAGTTCAACTGCATATGAAATAAAAAAGCACAATAAAAATAATTATGACATTTAAATAGCCTATTAATTTGCCACACATTTCAAGTCTCTGACTGTACACCGAAAGACTAATTTGGTACATACAGTATTTCAAGCTTTCAGTTTTAGTCCAGAAGGGGATGTTCTCCCCCTTGTTCCCCTGAGGCTCTCATTAGTAGCACACAGCTGCTAAGAGAAAAAAGCAGGACTAAAGCTTCTAATGACAAGTACATTGTATCGCGAGCTTTGTCTGTCAACATTTTGTTTAACATAAATTGGATAAAAAATTACAAAACTAAAAAAAATATTACAAGCAGATTTTTTCCCACAAGGAAAATGTGTAAGCAGGACAATGTGTAAGGCATAACAATTACAAAAATTGAAGAAGAAAAAAATGCAATGCCTGAAATATTTTTTCTTAGCAAGATTGCAGTCCGGTGTTTATGACTTGTAAACTTGAACATGTTTCTCACATAACCAAAAATTCTTAAATCTTTCCATTTATCAGTGTCTCATCACATGCATTCACATACGCAATGACAAGTGTCTGCTTGATGTGGCAAAGTTCATCCAAGGTCTTGGTTGGTGTTTAAAAGCTCACACTGACTCTGTGGATATCCCTGGTGGTCCAGGAGCTTGTCCTGAATTGCAGAAGACAGAAAGAAAGAAAATTATTCAAATATATGTATTTATGTATCGCTATGGAGTAACACCCAAAACCAGCTCCAAGGTTGCATTCTTGACAGCCTTTCACATTTCCAAACGGGTGCTTTGGACTGTGATATTATTAGATTTAGGGCCTTGATAAATCAGAACTATGACTAGTACAGAAAGAGATGCACTAAACAGTATCTTCTGTTCTTTATAAACGGAGAACCAGCAGATATGAAGCCACTAGTGGCAGTGGTTTACAGCTAATGTCATTGTTTTTCCTTCTTTATAAATATAAAAGAGAGGAGGAAATCTTTATGCTCATGATTTTTAAGCTTTAAAAAAATGGTCTGCCAGGGATAGTTTAAAGTTTACACACAAGTTGCTCTATGGACAATCTGAAATCATGTCTTGTATGCAAAGCTGCAAGAAGAAAAAAAAAAAATAATAATAATAATATATATATATATATATATATATATACATAAGCTCCAAAAAGCATATATTTTCTATGAAAAATTTAAAATGTAATTTATTTCTGTGATGTCAATGCTGAATTTTGTTAAGCAGGCTTAATAAAGATCATTTCCTGATAATTTTTTTTTTAAAGTATACATTTTTAGTTTTTATGTTAGCTTAAATGAGAAAATGCACACAAATTTATATTTATATTTAATTTTTTTCAAGCTCACATTTCTCTCATAGTCATGCCCTGTTCATATAACGCCCATTAGTGGAAAAGGTCCAGCAGGACAAGAGGCCATTGTCCACAAGCCTTGTATAAATATCCCTTCACATGATTCGGTCACAGTGTAATCTTTTATACATTGTCACTAACTAACAGACAATATCATCTGTGTCGAGTACGTAAGCTAACAGAGGTCATAAGGTGCATTTAGAATAAATTAAGGAATTTCCCATTTAAATAAAGGTTGATTTAATGATTTAATAATCAGTAACTTTGAATGGTCAAGTGAAAATAATTGTCACTTATATTTAATATTGCCATTACATTATGTATGTTTTGTAATGGGCCTACTACTAGGTTTGAGCTGTGCATGTATTAAATGCCTTATTTTGTAAATCAAACCGATGCCCAGGAACATACAAGTAGACCACCAAGAAGAAAGACAGTTTGGACAGTGTGTAATTACAATAGCCTGTTATTACCTGAAGCCAGCAGTTCTGCTGCTTTCCTGTCCTCTTTGATATACAGAGAGGTCATTAGGAAAAACAGACCTCCCAGGACCCCAATGAATGGACACAGAAGAACACTATATTCCAGTCTACGGAAATCCCAGCTGGGAGATTCTGGATTGTACTTAAGCAGAGCATCTGAGATCTGAACAAAACACACAATAAGATAACAGTCCTTTTGTCTTTTAAATAACACTGTGGAAAAAAAGTTACTATTCCAAGACAATTGCTGTTTCACAAGGTGCAATTTTGTATTCAGTGATGTCATGTGTTTAAAACACTTCTGGATAGTCATGGCAACCTTTGACCCCACTGCTATCTTACTTACATGTAAGTACTGTAAATTATGCTTACCGCACCAATAAGGTATGGACTTCCTGCATCTCCAAGGAGATGACAGACCATAATCTGTAAGGCCTCAGCTGTTGCTCTTCTAGTAGGCACAACAACATACTAAAAAAAAATAATAAGATTTAAATTTGTCTTTTGTCTGAACAACGGTTTTCAACAGTTAATCTGGTAATCACACTCTTGAAAATGAAGAACAATTAATGAAACAATACACAAGTGTTTTCAACATTTCTTAAGCACAACTCTTTTCATCTTAAACCATTATTGAATCACTTAGCAGGTCTCCACACTCTAATTTAAAAGAGTGCGTGTTTCATTTCAGCCCTTTTTTGGATGCATTGAGTAGTTTAAATCTCTCACCAGCAGAATGTCCGCCAGTATAGCCCAGTTGAGGGACAGCAAAGTCTCTCCAATAGCGATGAATGTCTGTATTTTTACACATAAATCAAAGAGGGACAGATATTTAGAGACTCTATCGCACGCTGGTGGTTACATTGTGCTATGACAGCAAATAATCCATCACTGTAAACATTCAATCTATGTGCCTAATTTACTTCAATTAAAGTATTAATAGTTCACCCAAAATTTAATCACCTTCATGATGTTGCAACCCTAACATATTTTTGTGTGTGTGTTTGTGCGTGTGTGTTTGTGTGTGTACATGCAATTAAAGTCAGTAGTGCGCAGTGTTGCCTTAACCTTGCCTTAAGTATTAGTATAATATAGTACTAAAGTATAGTACGTCTGGGTGAACTATTTATATTACATTCATGCAAACACTGAGGCCCGGTTTCATAGACAGGGCTGAGCCTAAACCAGGATTAGGCCATAGTTCAATTAAGACATTTAAATAATTTTTGTAAACATGTCTTGGAAAAAAATATGTGCATCTTGAGACAAAGCAAAGGCAATGACAAGTTATAAGATCAGTCAGTGCAAGTTTCTTTCAGCTGAAAAAGCTCAGGGCTAATAATAAATACCAATGTTTTATAGTTAAGAGAGTTAGTTAGTTAGAGAATAGGCTTAAGCCTTGTCTGTAAAAACGGAGATAAATGTCACAAACGAATCCAGTCAACTGCAGGAACGTGGCTGATCTTTGCTTACGTATGTGGCCGGGATACTGGAGGCCGCCAGGATGATGGCAATAAAAAAGCAGGGGGAGGAACTGAGCATGCCTACAGCACAGATGAGAGGGTCTGCGTTGGGCACTCTGTCTCTCAGCTGCTTTGATATGCTGGTGCCCAGAAACACTCCAACAATCCCAGTCACCAGCGTGATACCACCAAAGATATAACTTTCACAAAGGAAAGAAGAAACAGTGTGATGATTAACTTCAGTTTTAGATGATCACAGAACCTACCAGACCAGTCTGACTTGTTCAAACTCATGAATACTCTCAACACAGTTTGGAGAAATAGTGAAAAACATAATAAACGGATACACTGACAGGATTGCTAGAGCAAAAGCAGCTGCACAAGAGCATGTCTTATCTTACCGTGGAACAAGCTGATATGAACACTCTCACAGAGGAAGTCTCACAAGGGAGTGCTGTTTAACCAATCTTTGGCTAATCTCACATTTAGTAGATTACTGCTAACCTCACTGCTTTCCTTTAAGATCTGCCCAGTTATATGAAATCAAAAAGAAAGAGACTTGCTGTACCTGTCTAAAGGGTCACAGGGCTCTTCTTTGCATGGTGGTCTGAGACCCTGAGTAATCTGTGCACGAGACAGGAAGGTAGGAGTCCAGAAGGCCAGAGCCCCTGTGACAAAAGCCATAGCAGTCACGCCAAGAGACGACCAGACAAAACTCCGACTGGAAAGAAGGCACAGATCCAAAAATAAGAGTTAAAGAAAATGAAAATATTGCAAAAATTTACTCACCCTCATGTTGTTCCAACCCTGTATGAGTTTTTCTTTGGCTGAACACAAAAGAAGATATTTTGAAGATTTCTGGTAATCAAACAGTTGATGGTCTCCATTGCTTTCCATAGTATTTTTTTTCCCAAGTTCATGGTGTTTTAAATATCTTCTTTTCTGTTCAACATAAGAAACTTTTACAGGTTTGGAACAACATTGTGAGTCATTTTTTCAATAATAACGGGGTAATAAGGACAGTTACGGTTTAGCACACATCATATCACATTGTGTGTTTTTAGCATTATAATGAGTTTTTATTAAATAATTTCACAGTGTGTACACAACTAATGCACGTGCCAGATTGAATGAAATGTAAAGTTAATGTAACTTGAATCTTTAAAACATCTGACTTACTTCTTTAGGAGGTACTTGACGTCCTCAATATAAGATGTGCTTTCCATGGTTGCTCCACCTTGACTGTCAGAAGCTCCACGAGGAGGATTAGGAATAAAAAACACCAGAAGTAGCAGACCCAGCCCTCCCAGTGCAGGACTGACCTACATCAGAACCAATGCTTACACAACCCCCTTAACAGTCTTTTATAAATGTAGCATTATAGATGTCTAGATTACATCAAATCAATATATGCTTACATTTCAAAGCCATTAAAACAATTAGTAATGATGTACAGAATCTAATAATATTTTTTAATTAAGTGAATCAATAAATCAAGCTAAAACTTAATTTTTTGATGTTTGAAATTAAATTGCTAGATGTTGTACAATAAGGCTTTGAACCCCATGTATTAGAGTAACGTTGAGGTGAGAACATAGCATTTAAACTGCTTTAACTCTAATTCACTTTAAAGTTCTTTTTTTAGTACAGTTATGCAATAGTTAGAAGGAAATTCAATTAGACCCTTCAAATATAATGCATTACAGAGCCTACATTTAAGTTTACTGAATTATAACAAGATTAGCAGAATGTTAAATCTAACACAGTAAAGCTGTAACAGTGCCTTCTGTACAATGTTGGCACTCTCAATATATATTTGGAAAACATATATTCACTTACCCTTAGGGCCCAACGCCAATCCCCTGTTGCATTAGCTACAGTTGCCCCCAAAATATATCCAAGACCACTGAAAGGAGATAAAGAAAAACATGCAGTAAAAAAGAGTCAACACAACTCATGTCAGTGTAGGAACAATTGTATAAAACACGACACAAGCACGAGTGCCATGATTGCCATTTTATACAATACAATTTTAAGTAACCTATGCTGACATAGTTTTGCACAGTTTGACAATGAAACAATCTGTTCCTAAACAGATCTGTGTTTTTGAATGATTCATTGAGTCAATGACATACTCATAAAGGCATTAATTTGCCGAGGTAACCTTCAGAAAGAGTCACTGAAAAATCCCCACCACTAAAGCACAGACTCACAGTTTGTCTGGAACATGCAAACACAGACAAACAGAGTCATACAAACAGTGAAAAGTCTGAATGAGCTTGTCTATATAGTTTGCAGTAAGGCCTTCACCTTCCGACTGGTATGAAGATGTAGAAGAAGGAGATCATGAGAGTTCTCTTGGTGCCGGTGAACAAGTCACCGATGATAGTAGGAGCTATGGTGGAGTAACTGGCTTCTCCTGTCCCAACCAAGGCCCTCGTCAGGACCAGAATCCAAAAGTGCTGTGGTAAAAGACAAATAGTAAAACTAAATTGCAATCTGTTCCTAAAATTGTAACACTTAAAAGGACAGTTAAATATATATATATATATATATATAATACAGTAAAAAAAAGATATTGGTCAAAAGTGAAGGTAGAAGTTTAAACATATTACAGACATTGTGGGACCTAACAGAAATTACCGTGTTTTTCACAAAAGAGCTGCCTAATGTTGTGACGATCCACACAATCAGCCCAACGATCATGATAAGCTTCCTGTCATAGCGATCTCCAAGGTAACCAAAAACAGGCGCCAAGAACATGAAGCTACAGATAAAAACTGTAAATATGTTAATACAGGGTTGATAGCAAAGATAGAATGTAGTTCAGTGGTTGGCTGCTTTTGAAAATCTTTTTTAAAATATCTTTCTTATGCTCATCAAGGCCAGCAGTAATATTTTGAAACAATTTAAAATAACTGATTGCCATTTTCATATATTTTAACATGTCATTTATTCCTAGGACGGCAAAGCTGACTTTTCAACAGCCATTACTCAACTCTTCAGTATCACATGATTTCACAAATCAATTTTTCGAAGGACTGTCTGTAAGCTGAACAGCCAGCCAGCTAACAGTTTAGTGACATGAAACTGCAAATGTGAAACGGAAAACCAGATCAGGGTTAAATTGTATAATTTAGACTTGTTACTTCTTTCAAGTAATGCATGCTGCAAAACCCATTGCATCATTTACACATACAAATGAACTTTTGCTTAATTCTGGGCTGACACAAACTACTAGCTCATTTCCAGTAAGGAAGTACTCTTGTTAAATCCTCTTCTGCAATGTTCACTTTCTTTTCACTGTGCAATGTACAACAAACTCAAACGAATACCTGTCTGCAGGAGGCCAGATGTGCTATCAGGGATTCCAAAGTAATTCTGGATGCTAAGCAGCACACCTGGAATACAACCAAAACAACGGCTATAACTTTTTATAGTGACTTTCTGTGAACCGTTCCATTTGATACGGCTTTGATGATGGTGTGCTCACCTGCTATAGTATAACGGTCCATATAGTTGAGGAGATTAATGTAGCAGAGCACTGCCACTGCGATGTAGGAGCGTTTCTGAGAGATGACGGTTGTTTGTGTAGAAGGCGCATCGCTATCTGGATGCTCTGAGCTCATGGACCCGTAAGGTATAGTTGTGTTTGAGCGGAGGCTGAAGCGGGTTCTTGGTCTGTCTTGGTTGGAGGTCATGATGCCCACTGTATCTTTTTTTCTTCTTCTACCTCTGTAAAAAGAACAATAACTTGAATGACTTCACAGATGGTAATGTGCCCAAACACTGTGATTTTCAAGCCCTCTTGCACCGATGAATGCTTTATAAACTGTAGCATAAACCTCACATGGTTTTAATGTGATTCCAGGACACTGGACAATGCTTGGGTAACCACAGCAACTAGGAAAAGCAGTGGTCTGTCTGGAGTGTATTCACAATCACTGAAAACAGCTTGTGAAAAACGCCTTGTATGGACTTAAACACTCAACAGTATTTCATCAAATCATTTTTGTATAGGTTTTGCTGGATTGGGAGAATGTAGCTTATATTTAATGCAAATGATGTAGAACCAAGTATCTGATTTTGATGTTTAGAAGATGTTTGTGCTTTCCCAGTGACGCTATTTCTTTGATAATATGTTAACATTTTAAGTCCTGATGCCTTATTTGTCATTAGGAAGTTTGGGTTTGACCAAATCTGACTTATTTATAGGCCATTTTGCGCATTTGTGTGCAAAGTAAAACTGTCGTTAGACTTCCTGAGTAAATGGGTCAGGAAATAAGGTCATGATGAAAAGTTATAATAGAGAATGGCAAGCAGAAGCTTTTATGTAATGATTTAACATACAACCAAACGCAGAGGGTAACAAAATCCTGCTTCTACACCATTTTCCAGTGTATTCTTTTCTTATATGCTGTGAAAACACTATAAGAAGCATTAATGTTAAAGGGACTGCCACACAATTTTCTGTATATATGGTTTTAGCTATTTCTCATTTTATTCACAAATTCTTAAATGAGCACTTTTGTTTCTTTTTTACAGACTGGAAGGTAGACTGCAAGCTTTTAGCTCATAGTTGGTTGTGATCTTACTAGTTGCTCTCAGCAAACTGTCTTGCTATTCTCACAACCCACAAGCTGATGCTATTTTAGAAACAGCACTTTTAATAGAGGAAGATCATCTTGTATCCTGTATGACCAACATCGTTAACCATAACCTATTTTTGTTTTATTTTGTTATATTTAAAAGTTAAAGAAATTGTTTTAATAGACAGGATCAGTTCAGGGCTAAGTTCTTCAGCAGACCGCCAAAAATGCCATTGTTGTGATGATAAGTTGAACGACAGCAACAAGACAATGCCATATCATTGTTTAGCTGTGAATTTAGAATTCATCCATTAGACATTGAAGTTATTCTATATTTCAGTTTTCAGGCTAACACTTTTTTGTGTAAGAATTCCATGTAAGAACATTTCATTAGAAGAGCATTCTACCTTCTACCTTACCTTGACAGTCTCAGTAATTTAAACACAAAGTTACTTACACTTTAGCTGATGTGCCACGATGCCCAGTGCCACTCTAATCCATTTCTTTTTCTTTTTTTTTTTGGTATGTTTGTTGAGATGTCACATGTAGAAACAGAAAGCCATTCCTCCGTGAATGGAACACACTGCAGGGTTATCAAGTTAGAATCAAGCCCTACCCCCTTTCCTCCGGTCACACGCAGCAGTACAGTTCCTCCTTGTGTTGCAATTGACCACAAACCAGTAGATTTTCATCTCCATGCTCGTGTCATGCTTTCTGCTTCACACTGTTACCCAGATCTGCCAGGGCTTTTAGCATTACATTTCACAGTAATGTTCTGAACACCAGGCCAAAGGTCTGACAAACAAAGCCGCCAGAAAATAAACACCATGCAGTGGGGGAATTCTTCAAATGTAATTTAATCTTCTAGCACAGAAAGATTCATCTAGATAAGCCATAATCGTGTTAATTGGTGATATCTTGGCATTAAGAGGATCTATTCAGTTAGTAGGGGCCCTGGGTCAATCTCATATTGGCTTGGACTATGTATTTTTTGTAGTTAAGCCTTTCTACAAGGATTTGTTAGACCAGAATTGTGAAACTTAAGGTGTCATATTCTGCTTTCTACTTTTGTCACTCATGGGAAATAATCTGACAACTTCTATAAAAAAAATCAAAAACGCTGTATATATACATTGACGATAACATGATACGTATTCTCTTAGACTACTCTCTGAGAGACACTGCATGTATCTGTGTACAGTAAGCACAGTGACCTGTCACCCAATCTTTCCTGTATTGCTGATTGCAATGGATGATTAACTGCTGTCATGAAAAAAGTTAAAAAAGTAGTTTGTGGTATGCATTCAGCAAACCAAATTGAAACCATGCTGAAACAAACTGTCACTGTTCAAAAACATCTTTTCATTTGTAGTACATGACTTGGTACATCACCTGTAAGAAATGTAGTAAGGGTCCACGGACCTGTAGGCCTATTAAAATATTAAAGGGATGGTTCACCTAAAAAAGAAAATTATTAATTAAACTTTCCCTTAAAACTAGATTTATTAGTCTTTACTGTCACCTAGTGGTTAAATGACACAGTGCTTTCGATAAAATAATAAAATAAAACTTTCACTGGAACTGACACTTTAAAATAATTAATGCCTTCACATAAACTGCCTAATTACAGCAGTAAGCTATAATGAGTATATAAAATATGCACACAGTTAATGCTTTTCCTCGGATCGTTTTCTGTGTGGATTTGTCAATATTGTCTTTGACTCATCATTCTGGGGTGCATACATATAATCCCGCGGTCAAAGCCATTACTGTTCTTTATGAATAAGTGTATGCGTTTAAGACATGCGCGAATCCTCCGCCCATAAGTACCCCTGGAGCGCTCTCTCCTCGCGGCCTCTCAGAGAGCAGAGCGCATGCGCATACCGGAGCAGAATGTTGAGCAAAACGGACTAGAGCAGGAACGGAAAGACGCGCAAGCAAATTCAAAAATATTTTTTCTTTAGCGAAGTGAACGACTGTCGACTTAGAATATAACTTATTAAAAACATGACGGAGCCCCAGTCAGCACTGTTACTCAGGAGACAGCTAGCAGGTAATTTTCGAAAGGCTGTTGGCAAAGCCAGGCTAACGAGCCGGTGAACATTTAGCCTGCCAATGCAGTCGAAACGGAGGTGTTAGCCATTAGCCGCTACTTTAGCTGCTAACGCTCGCTGTATTTATCTTAACGCGTTCGTTAGCAAGTTAGCAGCTAAAATACCCGGCTAAAGGCTAACTCAGCCGTCTTTTGTTATTTTTAACTGCCTTTTTGGTACGTCTAACGAATCTACATGAATCTGTGAGATGTGACGATGACAATGCGTTCTTTTGATTTTATTCAGTTTGGTGATGGAAATGTCTAAAAATCAGGCACTTTAGTCTATCACACCGGCGGCGCCGTTCGCAGTCGGCTGGCCCGTGTTTTGACATCTGTGTCCGGACGCAGTTTACATGGGCGCACCAGCAGTCCGTACATCGCCTCATTAACGCAGAGAAACTCTGTCATGGGCCCCGTTTCCGTTCACCACCTTATCATGGTCCGCCGAATCAAAATTGTTTTCACAGAGCGTAAAAGTGAGATTTCTAAGCCGTACATTGTGTGCCATGTCCCCGCAGCGGGGTGATCAAATCCCTTTGTTTTTCTAGGTTGGCTAATAGGCTAAGCTAACAAATTGATGGCTGCTGTTTGAACACCAGCTCACCGGTACAGCGAGAGCTAGAGACCCCCCAGTCTTACTGTACTGTCGTAATACATGTACATACGCGTATAACACCAATCTCATTTTTTATTTATGGTGATATACTTAATCTGCTGCTGTTAGAGTCGTTGTTAGTCTGTTTCTCCCGTTCTTTGTCCAGTACACGCTGAGCAACATGATCTGTGAGTGTCAGCTTTACTCCGTTCAACCCAGAGGAGGGTTTCTCCACTGGGCCCCATTTGCGCAGTGCAGCCAGGGAAGGGAGTTAGTTGCAAAGGGGTCAAACTAAGCAGATTACGTGAGTTTTCTTAGTTTAAACTTGATGCACATGTCAGGCCATGTTTACAAATTGTAGATTGGGTTTATGACAGCTGTCTCTTTGCAGCATGGACAGCTCAAGCAAGGGTCAACAGAGTGAGTGGCACTCACAACGTCTCACAACGTCCATTTATGCTGGATTGTAAAGATACGGGCCAGGAAAATGTAGGCACAGCTTGTGAGATCTTAACTCCGTTAGTCGAAAGCAAAGGCCTGTTCGCACCAAGAACGATAACAAGACAAATGTCCACAATAATGTTTGGTTAATTACAAGTGCACACTGTAGTTATACCGGCGTCTGCTGCTTTAAATGCACAAGCTCTATATATTTAAGTTGATTCTAATTTGTTGTCAATGTTTATGTGATGCATCATGCATCAGAAAGTGATTCCATTGATTGTTTCTCTGTGTCTTCTCTTGTGGATTTGATGTAGTTTTATCCTTGTAGAACTGCTACGTTTGCTAAAACTTTATAGATATTGTCATTGGTGTGACAGGCTCTTTTGAGTGATTGTGCATAATTGCTTTGCAATAAAAACAAAAAAAAACATGAATTTTTGCTTTAGCATTGAAATGAGGTTTGATGCAAATGTGGTTAAAATTGAGTCATTTGTTAAGAGTCAAACAGCAGTGAAAGACTGTCTTGTCCTCTTGTGTTGTAGTGTAGAGGCGCTTAGTTAAGAGTACCAGACTGTCTTAATGAATCATGTGCTCATAAAAGTGACACATCTATATGACTGGATTACCCAGCTGTCAGCTTGTTTTTGTCAACAAGGTGGTCCAGTGATTTTGTTTTGCGCTCTCTTGTTAGAACACAGGAGTTCAGGCAGAGTGTCTGAGACCACAGGCACCGACAGGCCAGTGTTCTTTGGCTTCAGGCTCAGATGATCTATTAACAAACAGGCAAACTGGTTATTCCTTTTTTCTGAAATGCTGCACAAATGCAAAAACAGTTTTGATTTTGCAGCTGTGGTTGTAGGGCGTTCTGTCAACACCCATGTGAAACCACAAATGCCCCTTTTGACCTGAAATGGCAGATTTGTTTTCCCCTCTGTCTTATAAAACGGCTAATCAGTATCTCCATGTCCTATTTTCCTGACAGAACTGAATAAAAATCCTGTGGAAGGTTTTTCAGCTGGTTTGATAGATGATAATGACCTCTACAGATGGGAAGTGCTTATAATCGGCCCTCCTGATACACTCTAGTAAGTCTGTTATCTTAATAAATGCCATGTCACACAATGCCTTACTAAACTTAACTGTTATGAGCCATGAGTTAAAGGATATATGCAGTTATTCAGAATAAATTTTTTGTTAGAAAAGGTTTGCAAAACATGCATTTTAATTTCACTTCAGTATTATAGAATTAATTGTTTCATGCAAAACATGCTGTTTTGTTTATTTATTTTTTTATAGTGAGGGTGGTGTTTTTAAAGCCCATCTTACGTTTCCCAAAGACTATCCTCTCAGGCCTCCTAAAATGAAGTTTATAACAGAAATATGGCATCCAAATGGTAAGTATGGGTTCATCACACTTGGTCCATCAGTGTTCATCAACCAAAAAAAAACAAACCACGTAGTACATAGCCTCATAAAATTATGATGTAACCGTTAAATTACGCACATTCACTGCAACTTGTGTTTTATTGTTAGCCATTTATTGGTGCTAATTTAATAATTATATCAGCCACCATATTTATGATTTCCACTGGTTTTTGAAATACAATGCAGCAGTGAAAGTGGTTAACAGGAAGGCTGTAATAACTGACATCAAAGCTCATGTCTTCTCTCTGCATTGTTTGCAGTTGACAAAAATGGTGATGTTTGTATTTCAATATTACACGAGCCGGGGGAGGATAAATATGGTTATGAGAAACCAGAAGAGCGCTGGCTGCCCATTCACACTGTAGAGACCATCATGATCAGCGTTATCTCAATGCTAGCTGACCCCAATGGAGATTCCCCTGCCAATGTTGATGCAGCAGTAAGTCTAATGCTGATCATGACTGACTATAGATGTTTAGCAGTAGATATTTAATTTATAATTAGCTTCAAGTTCCATCTTTTGCATTTAAGCTGAATGTTATGCTGTACTTTTCACTATAAATGAGAAATTATATTTGACCTTTTTTGTTTATAAATTTTCTTTTTAATATTTCAGAAAGAGTGGAGGGAAGACAGACATGGTGAATTCAAAAGAAAAGTTGCCCGCTGTGTAAGAAAGAGCCAAGAGACTGCCTTTGAGTGATATTCATCTAGCAGCTTGTAGCTTCACTATTTTCAGGGTAAGCAAGCAGACTTTTACCATTTCGTTTTACTGCCAATGTCTTGTGACTCATTTTTTTTCCCCCACCAACTTGACTGACTGATAGACAACTAAACGCAGAGCCAGAAAATGCATAGAACCGTTACTGTAGCTTTTAAAGCCACCCCTTAGCTGAATAGGGTTTGTCCTTGACAAATGGTGGCATTTTACACCTTCAGACTGGATCTGGTCACATCTACAGGCTTTTCTTTACCATTGTTGATTTACACTGGATTGTATTTATCCGTGAAGATTTAAAAAAAGAAAAAAAACAACAACTGTAGATGTGTTAAAATTTATCTGCATGATGTGGAAGTTTTAGAAAGTCAGGAAAATATTACTGATTATTACAGGAATAAATTAACAGTTTATTGCTTCGCTTTACCATACAGGGCTAATCCCCTCAGAATGGAGCTTTTGTCAGTCTGTGTTCTGTCATAGTAATCATGTGAGCTAACCTGTTATAACAAGCTCCCGAAGCTTGTTGAAAATGTAGGTTCAGTGTTAAGATGTTAGCTAATGTTAGTGTCTCTGTTGTCTGCTTAGAATGTCTTTGGTAAGCTATAGACCCTATAGACCTCTCAGGGCTTACGAAATGTTTGCACTGTTTGACTTTTATTTACACTGTGACGGTTTCCTTTTAAAATGGTACACACATATTTTTGGGTTGGTAGGAAATTATATCTCTTTCTCACCAAGGCAGCATTTATTTGACAGTACAGTAAAAACAGTAACACTACAATACAGTTCATTAGTTAACATGAACTAAAAATGAACAATGCAGCATTTATTAATCGTTGTTAATGTTAATTTCAGCATATTCTAAAGCATTATTATAATTGTAAAGTGGTACCATAAAAACATTAATCTAAGATATTTTCAGTTTTGTATTTAATTTATGGCAAAGCTGAATATTCATCAGCCATATCTTAAGGCACCTGTGCTATTCAGTAATCATAACATTATAATTTAATATGCTGATCTAATATTTAAGAAACATTTCTTATTATCAGAGGTTTTTTTTAAAGATTTTTTCAATAAATAGAAAGTTTAAAAAGAGCGTTATACATTTTAGAGTCACTTCTGATCCATATAGGGCATCCTAGCTAAATAAGAGAACTAATTCATTTAAAAAAAGAATAAATTATTGATCCGGCCCCAAACATGCTATTGGTTTTATTTATGTAAAATATATAAAGGTCTAAGAACTCTGGCATATGGTTTATGCTCTGACATTTGTTGAAATATCTGTGTCTGTGTCTTTGACAGGTCTCCAGTTGAGAAACAACATGGCACTGTTTTCTTGCACTCTACCACCCTATTGCTGGACTGGTTTTCATTGAATGTTGGCAGTAAGAGACTGGCATTAATAGGCTGCAATAGAACATAAGGCCATCACAGATGCTGACAGAATACGCCAAGCAAGTGCCAACAAAAAAAGAAGAGAAAACCTGAACAATTATGCTTTTTTTTTTATTTTTTTTTTTTTATTTGTTTGTTTTTGTTTTTCCAAGTCTATGAACTGATTCAACTTTTCAGGAAGAGATTGTAAAGATGTGTACATAGCACAGACATAAAAACCGGATAATATATAATAACTTGGTCCTATCCATCCAGCAAGACTTAGTACCAAATAAAATAGCAGTTCTGTAGTTAAGAGTGTGACATCATGTAAAGTTCTTGAAGACTATAGTTCATCTCTCCCCCCCCCTCCCCGGCTGCCTCGCATCTAGTGTGCATCAGATCTGTTACAGGTGCAAGTGGCCTCACTTACCCACTTGTCAGTGTGAACAAAAGTCTGCTTTGGCATTTCTCACTCAAACTCGATCCAGTTTTAGGGTGGGGAAGGCAGGGGTAAGCTATCGATAGGATTCAAAGCATGCTCGTCATGATGGAAGGCTTTCACTTCAGGTAAAATAGCTGTAAAGCACGGTCATTTTCTTATTAATTAGGGGTCATGAAGGTATTTCTCTGATTTGGTTTTAAATGGGGTGGGCGGGGGGAAGGGGAGTGCTCTTATTTTGGCTGAAAGGATGACTGCATTCTGAGAGTCAGGTTCTCATCTTTTCTCTTGTCGTCCATTTGAGGCAGGGAGGCAATGGCAAGGAAACCCATCAGATGTGATTCTTCTTTTTCTGCATGTTTTAAGTTCTCTCTTGTTTTCAAAAGTGCCTCCAGTTTAAACCGCTTGGCTTGTTATGTGCCCTGCATCAAACAGGAGCTAAAGGGAGGAACATGTTTAAGAACTGCTCCACATTCTCTGAAGCTTGTGTGAATGTGAGTTTTTTTTTTCCATAACCCTTGTACCAGCATTATTTTGGTGTAGCAATAACTCTGCTTTGCCCACATAATGTGCGGACATATTAAAATTGGATATTGATATGCGATTTCTAGTAAAGATTCTCCCTTGTATCAGAGCAGATTTTTTGGGGGGGGGGGGCTTGACACCTCTTTTGTGTGGTTTCTTTGATAGGTTTCTTAGCCATGCTTTAAATGTAGATTTCTTGCAAACAGTTTCTGGGATTTCAGATGAGGTGTGTGTGTGTGTGTGTTTAAGGGCGATTGAGCAGAGGTGTGTGTGCATGCCTGTATCCCACACTCTCCTCCCACAATCTTTAATTCTCTGGTTAATTTTATTCTGGCTCTGACAGACTACTGCAGTTCTTTTGCCTAATGTACAAAGACAAAATACCGATGTATATTTTTCATGTTATGAAAATTGTCACCTCTAGTGAGTTCTTCTAAAAATATAATTTTTTTCCAATACTTGTTTGAGTGTGCCGTCTGTTTAAAGTGTTGTCACAAACTTTAAAAGTATTATGAAATTCATCAATACCAGCATAACTACAAACGTATGTGCATTTTTTTAAGTTCTTCTCAAAACACGACAATTTTACATAAACCACTGGCTAAAAGGTGTATCTACTGTTCTGTAGTTTTTCAGGCATTTGTTCTGTAAAGCTTTTTATTAGTTATAGCAGTTTTAGTGCTAGAAGTTATTTATATGCGTTGGATGCCAAGTCAACGTCTGTAATTTGTTTGAGGTATTTTATCTGTTGTTATTCATTTTAATTAGTTTCAGTTTCACAAAAAGGGTTTTTAATAGTTTTAGAATATTACAACAACAACACTGGCTAGGACATTGCTTGGCTGTCATCAAAACAATCCAAAAAATTGATATTTCTAATGTGCAAGGGATGCCACATCGAGTGGTAAAAGTGCCATGTAGTTCTACTGAGACTTTTATACAACCGATTAGGCCCTATTTTTAGAACAGGTTTGGGAGATGTGAGCCAAAGAGGGCATTTATCTACATGTAATTCCTTATCCCTAATGTCTGGAACAATCATGAGGACCACGTTGGCTTTTGGTCAAAATAAAACTTAAATAAGAGTGCATAATAAAGACCGGTTGGTTTATTTGGCAAAAAGACTCGCATATTATTTACACTGTCGTTGATAATACACTTTGCAAACGTAATGTATGACTCACACACACACACACACACACACGCTCCTCCCAAATCAAAACCTTCCTCCCGCGGTCTCTCGCGGTATTAGGCGACCAGCCACGGATCCAACATGGCGGAAGGTATGAGAACGGTTTCTTTCTTATTTTCACGCCCTTTCTGTTTAACACATGCAGAGTTTGTACCTTTACACGATGGACAGACCTAATAACGCATTTAATTGATGTCACCACAGACAGTTGGCAACAAATACTGCTTACCCCTGAAATAAGCCACATTATTGCTTAGTTTTTTCTCCCCAGCTAGCTGGTTGCAAGTCAGGTGGTGGGCTGGGCGGTGGGAATAATAATTTGCCGGGTGATTTGAGCTGTCGTGTAAAGAAAGATAAAATAAATGCGTTTTCTAAGATGTCTTCAGTTGTATTTGTGGCAGAACATGTAACGTTAACGAAATGGAGATTGTTGGTTTTGGAAACACTGAAGGTAAGCGCGAAATCACTATATATGACAAAGTCGTTTTTTCCTTCGAGTTCCCCCATTATTACTCTTTTATCCTGGTCTTCGTAATCTCAAATAATAAATTTGCCTGTCTGTATAAGCGGCACTTTAAGTCTGACAATGTATTTGATGTATTATAATATACAACATGACACCGTAACAGTAGAAAACAAATGTATTGCTCTTCGTTGTTGTTGTTATTTACGGATAATTTGCAAATATCGTTATTGCGCAGAGAAGTCGCAGCAGACGGTTGCAACCGTTACTTTTATCAGCTCATGTGACATCTCCCTTCTTTATCTTTCCACGACATGCTGTGAAATAATACATTTAAATGCCGTCTTCTTCACACACCTTGTGAACACTTAAACAGTATTTCTGTCATTGTGTTTACTTGTTTTTAAAAGACGGCGTTGCCGTTGTATTATAATAACGCAAACACGTAACGTTAGTGAAGAGCATAATGGTTCGAGCCATAGTTGGTAATTTTGGAAGGCTGTACCTCTTTCTAAATAAAGATTAATAAAGCAATTTATTGTATACTAATTCCACCATTTCCAGAGAACCCAGAATGATTTATTCTTCTGAATTCATTGTGAAAGTCATGAGGTGTAATTCATGAAAATAGCAGGTTACTGCTTCGAGGTTTCCTGTCATCTGATTGACTGGTGGTGAGCTTTTTAAATACTTTATGGGACCTATTTGGATGGTTCTGAGTTGTTGATTGCTCAGGACACTGGATTCTTGAATCTAGGCTAAAGTCAAATGGCTCACGTATTAAACTGAGAACCTGCTAATCCTTTGCACACAGGCTTAATTGGTTGCAATGGCTACTTTTCTTTTCGCACTATTTACAGCTTTCACATTTACACCAGGTGCTGCTTGCTGTTTTTGTGCAGCAGCATTTCAAGATTTTCCTAAAAATGTCAAATGGTAACACATTATTACACCGGCTTTCTCGGCACCGAGGCTGATGTAGTGCATAAGTGTAACCTCAGCATTCTAGAGAGACACATAGAAATAAATTCTAGGAAAGAGGAAGGAAGCGGCCCTTGCTGGAATGTGGGTTAAGCTGTGAAATCCTCTAGTAACAGATCCGAGGCTGTTACCACGCTGAGAATGGCGAGTTTAAAGTTGTGTTTTGTGGTATAAGTGGAATGACTCTGAGGTTGTATGTGAACATGTGTGTTTGATGTTCATTAATTAAACCATCCTGAAAGTGTTTTTATTTTTCCAAAAAGCAGAAATACAGTTTTTGCTCGCATATCATTGTGCCGCTTCACATCCCTTGAGCGTGCTCGGGAAGCCTGTGTGTGTCAGCAGTTTTCATATCTGTGTTTTGTCCCTCTCTTTCTCTTCATGGCATTTCCACTTCCCTTTGGCATCACTTTTTTTTCCACTTTAACTGTTTATTATCCATTTACCCTAATTTTCTCTTTTTACCCCATGTACTTCTTCCTTGTGTTCCACTACTTCTTATCGTCTCTCTTCTTCTCGCCCCTCATCTCTCCATTATTGTCATCATACCTGCAGAGGAGGTGCAGAAATTGCAGAAGCACCTTGCTCTGCTGAGGCAGGAGTATGTGAAGATGCAGCAGAAGCTGGTGGAGACGGAGCGGCGGTGCTCTGTGTTGGCCGCCCAGGCCTCTCTCCCCGGCTCCACCTCCCAGGCCAGTGACTCCTTCATCAGCCGCCTGCTGGCCATTGTGTCTGACCTTTATCAGCAAGAGCAGTACAGGTAAGCACTGGATGTGAACAGTCACTTGCTGTTAGATGAGGCCGTTTTTAACCTCAGAAGCAAAATAAATGGCAAATATAAAAAGATGCACAACATTAAACATTTTTATCATAGTTGTTTTTTTTGCATTAAAATTTTTTTTTCATAATAATGAAACCTATTTTTCCACTGTAATAAAATAAAATAATTTTCTTATTAAAATGAGCTTGTATTATAAATGACAAATGGCGCATACTTGAAATATACATAATTTTTTGTGGTGAAATATGACGTAGACTTTTTTTTCAGGTCTTGACAGTTTTTATAAGATTGATTTGAATTGACTTGATTTGAATTTTTGCTACCCCTAGAGTATCAAAGTTTTGATTTGCAGTTTCATTTACCTTTTTAAGTGCATTAAAACTGGCTGAAAGGGTTTTAATGCATCTTCTGGGTCTATAAAGTTAGGACGTTGTATTGCAGTTGTATTTCTTTATATTGCACCATGTTCTTATGAAGTTACAGAACGATCCGTCTGAGATTTGAGCCCAGACTGTAGTCTCAGATCTGACCTCACTGAGACATTACATAATACATCAACTGTAATGCATCAATCAATATGCTAGCTGATGACTGTGTGTTTCAAAGACATGCTGTGTAAAGTCAGTATAACAATATCAATGTTTTTTTTTTCTAGTGATCTGAAGGTGAAGATTGGACAGCAGAGGTTCAATGCTCATAAATTTGTGCTGGCTGCTCGGAGTGAAATCTGGAGCTTAGCCAACATGTCCTCCACCTCAGAACTGGACCTCTCAGGTAACAATGGCTGGTTTCCTACAACCTGCACTAAACGAGTGGGATGTCTGTATTTTTTCCCTTACTGTTCAAATGCAGTGTGCAGTAGTGTCAAATCCTTCAAAACTGAACCTGCTGTTGGATTCTTTCCTGTGCTTTCCCATGTGACTTCCTAGATGCCAAACCAGAGGTTGCCATGGCAATGCTGCGCTGGGCTTACACGGATGATCTGGAGATGAGTGGAGATGATGGGTTCCTCATCGACCTGATGAAGCTGGCCAACCGCTTCCAGCTCCATCTTTTGCGAGAAAGGTGGGAACGATGTCTTTAGAAAAGCAGATGCAAATGACTGCATAGATTTATGACTCATGTTACGTCTTTCTTTACATCTCATTGTGATTCACCAGCAGAAATCTTACTGCTGTTATCAATCACTCAACAAATTAGTAAACAAAGCATCCTTCAGATTAGGGCTCTGGGTAGTGAATGAGGCTCAATGTAAGACCACGCACCTGATGGAATTTACCACTGATTACAGAATCGGCTTTACTGACAAGATGCAATATGCATATCACACGATGATGATTGTGCAGCCCTATCCAAAATACTTCCATATGACCGACGTTGGATTTCTTTTTGTGACCAAATCTTCCATTTTGGTGCTTTTCTCCCGTCCCACGCTCATTTCGCCATGCGCACGCAGAGACTCCATGCATGAAGTAGGTGAAGCAACGTGTACAAATATAGATCCGTAAATAGAAAGTCTAGAAATATAGAAAGTACATTTTTATATCATACGCACACAATTGACTGCCGCGATGTGACTATTGCGCATGCGAACATCGCGATGACGATGCTGAAATGATGTATCGTGCAGCCCTACTTCAGATTAGAGCCCGACCGATATATCGGAATGCCGATATTATCGGCCGATATTAAGCATTTCCCGATAAATCGGTATCGGTGATGAATATTTCAAAATTAAAATAAAAACGGACGAAATGCCCTTTATTCATGCTATGATTATTGCATTGCTTAGTTTGTCCACCAGAGAGCACTCTACATTCTCCCTATAAGCTCATTACTCATGTATAATGTCATACATATTGCAACCTGTTAAATCAACCATAGTTGTGCAGGCGAGCACGCGCTTAGTATGTCTGCTCTCTCACGGTGCAGAAAATCCTCCCTCACGAGAATGGTTTTCCGCGCGTCT
>JAUCMU010000097.1:6568249-6579515 GCA_032275025.1 Enteromius treurensis | reverse complement strand
AAGCCGGTTCTTTGATTAGCGGTAAATCTCCGTCAGGTGTTTTTAAATGCTTCTCAGTGATCTACAGCAACAACAAAGAACCGGCTGTACTGACGAGATGCGCATAATATATCGTTCGATATACATTGCCCAGCCCTATATATATATATATATATAATGTATATGTGTGTGTATATGTATATATATATATGAAATCTATTAATTACATGAATTACACAGAAGAGTAGTAGTAAATAGGTTGATTTTCTTTTTTTTTTTTTTTTTTTTTTTTTTTTTTTTTTTTTTTGATTTTCTTTTTTAGGGTGAGACCCCCCTCCACACGGCTTGCCGCTGTGGCTTGGCAGGGCTGACAGCCGAGTTGCTCCAGCAGGGAGCGAATCCTAACCTGCAGACTGAAAGCGCCCTGCCTGACGGAGTTGAAAAAAGCCAAGGAGTCTCCCTGCAGAGTCCGCTCCACCTGGCCATCATTCACAACCACCCTGATGTGGTGTCTGTCATACTAGAGCAGAAAGGTGAGGGATGAGAGAGGATGTTTGATTTCAGTTTTGATCTATACATCTATACTGAGATCTTATAACTGTATTTTTTGTATCATAGCCAATGCACTACATGCCACCAATAACCTGCAGATCATCCCTGACTTCAGTTTGAAAGACTCTATGGATCAAACCGTTTTGGGTCTTGCGCTCTGGACAGGTGGGTTCTGTTAAAGTCTCCTCCTGCGAGTTCACTGCTTACGCAGATCTTCCAGTTTTTCATGTATCCTCTTATTTACATTACTAGGTATGCACACTATTGCCGCACAACTGCTGGGTTCTGGAGCGGCTATTAATGACACCATGTCTGATGGACAAACACTACTGCACATGGCCATAAAGAGACAGGACAGTAAGAGCGCCCTCTTCCTGCTGGAGCACCAGGCTGACATCAATGTCAGGTATAAACAGCTGGTTAGCATACATCCCTCAGACATGTTGAGCTGTTTTGTTAAAGTGACGTGTTAGTGTCTCAATCCTGCTATTGCTGAAAGAGTTGACAAATAAAAAAAAGCAATATGCTTATGAAAAGTCATGCTTTGTTTCAGGACCCAGGAGGGGCAGACAGCTTTACAGTTGGCCATCAGTAACCAGCTTCCTTTAGTAGTGGATGCCATCTGCACCAGAGGAGCAGACATGTCAGTGGTGGATGAGAAGGGTAATCCTCCACTCTGGTTGGCTCTAGAAAATGGTTTGGAGGACATCGCTTCCACATTGGTAAGAACTTTTTTTTTTTTCCCCATTCGTCATTGAGATTTTTGAAATGCAATTGCTGTCATTCTAATATTTGTATCTTCATTGTGGATCTTGAAACATTTAGTTTTCCATATTTTATATAAACGCTGATATAATATATTTGACTTGATTATTGTTGATTTATTTGTATTTTTGGATTAGGTCAGGCATGGGTGTGATGCAACCTGTTGGAGTTCAGGTCCCGGAGGATGCCAGCAAACTCTTCTCCACAGAGCCATCGATGAGAACAACGAGATCACTGCCTGCTTCCTCATACGCAGGTTTGCAGAAACTCTAAAAAAACATCATCACATTGTACAGAAAAAGAATACAGATTAAACAGACATTCCAAAATGTGGCTTTTCTATATCATTTCCATACCATTGATCTCAACATGTGTTTTCAGTGGCTGTGATGTGAACAGCCAGAGGAGGCCTGGCCCTAACGGTGAGGGAGATGAGGAGGCGAGGGATGGACAGAGCCCACTGCATCTGGCTGCGTCCTGGGGTCTAGAGGAGGTGGCACAGTGCCTTTTGGAGTTTGGAGCGAATGTGAACGCACAGGTTCTTACAGATGCATAAATTCACTCTAGTTCTGCTGTCTTTTCCTTCAGATGACAGAAGGCATACTTACAAGTGCTTTATGCAGACACACACAGTTTAAATGCCTTGATAAATGCAGCATCCATTTCTCCATGTGCAGGATTCAGAGGGTCGTGCTCCCATCCATGTCTCCATCAGCAACCAGCAAAGCATCATCATCCAGCTGCTCATCTCCCACCCTGAAATCCGGTTGAATATTCGAGACAGGCAAGGCATGACGCCGTTTGCCTGTGCCATGACTCATAAGAACAACAAGGCTGCCGAAGCCATCCTCAAGAGAGAGCCTGGCGCTGCTGAACAGGTGTGCAGGCCTGATTATATCCACACACAAAGATACAGAAATATAGGTGTGATGTCACAACCCACTGGATCAAAGCTCTCCTCTCTCTTTATTTAGGTGGACAACAAAGGTCGGAACTTCCTGCATGTTGCCGTGCAGAACTCTGACATAGAGAGTGTGCTCTTCCTCATTAGCGTACAGGCCAACGTGAACTCCAGAGTGCAGGACAGTGCCAAACTCTCACCTTTACACCTGGCCGTACAGGCAGGATCAGAGATCATTGTCAGAAATCTGGTAAAGCATAGATTATTTTTTTATTTAATTTAATTTGATTTATTTTTGCATTTATTGATGTGTGTTTTGGATTGCAGCTCTTGGCTGGTGCTAAAGTAAACGAGTTGACCAAGCATCGTCAGACAGCGCTGCATCTCGCTGCACAACAGGATCTTTCCACAATCTGCTCTGTCCTGATAGAGAATGGTGTTGATTTCACTGCAGTAGATGAAAATGGAAACAATGGTAAACTATTGCAGTAATAGAGCTCAGTAGATCATTTAAATATTAGCACAGAAATACATTTATTACACTATTCCTCTACCCATGATTTCCATTGTATATAATTTCCTTATATTTCCTTCTAACAGCACTTCATCTGGCCGTGATGCAGGGGCGACTGAATAATGTGCGTGCTCTACTCACTGAGTCCAACGTAGATGCAGAGGCCTATAATCTCAGGTTTGACTCAGAATGACTCGCACTACAATATATTCACAAAATCTGCATTTTCCATTGACATTAACTTTAATAGTTTTGCTCCGTTTTCTTCTCTCTAGAGGTCAATCTCCAATGCATGTCCTTGGTCAGTACGGGAAGGAGAACGCAGCAGCCATCTTCGAGCTGTTTTTGGAGTGCATGCCTGAGTATCCCCTCGATAAACCTGACAATGAGGGGAACACAGGTTGGTGAAGTACAACCAGTTTGGTTATACAGAAATGGGCAGTTTTCTATAATAACACCAAACATGCCATTTAAGTTGGATTATTGATAGGTGATGCTTTTCTCTTTCCAGTGCTTCTATTGGCCTATGTGAAAGGAAATTCTAACTTGTGTCGTGCCATTGTGAGGGCTGGAGCCCGACTCGGGGTTAATAACAACCAGGGCACCAACATCTTCAACTATCAAGTTGCCACTAAGCAGCTTCTGTTCCGTCTGCTAGGTAAGAGATACAGGTTTAGTATTTCTAAGTCAATCACAATGCTGCTAGTAGTTATGTCTAATTATTCTCTTGTATCACATTTTGAATGCCTCAGACATGCTGTCCAAAGAGCCCCCATGGTGTGATGGTTCAAACTGCTATGAATGTATGACCAAATTTGGAGTCACCACCAGGAAACATCACTGGTACGTAGGCATTTTTTTAAACTTGTATACACCCTTCTTTCTTTTCAAATCATGACTCCATTTATGAGAATCTTTATTTGTCCTGCCACCTATTAACGCTTATCCTTCATTGTCTTTTTCTTTCTCTCTTAGCCGCCATTGTGGACGTCTGCTCTGCCATAAGTGCTCTATAAAAGAGATCCCCATCATCAAATTTGACCTGAACAAACCTGTGCGTGTATGCGACATCTGCTTTGATGTGCTGACATTGGGCGGCGTTTCCTAACACACAACAGCAGCGTTAAAGGACAGGCACCAGTCGAGCTGAGCATGAACCCACAGGCCGGGCCTTAGAGGATGAAGAAATGGAGTAAAACACAAAGACAGGAAGAGCCGTTGAACAAAACCATTCCATTCTTGTCAAAGGAAAAAATACAACCATAACAATCTCTGTTTGTTCGAGCAGTACTTTTTAGAACCAAACTATTTTATGTCGAGGATCCGGAATAAAACTAGTTGGAATGCTGATGCAAATGAAAACTGTAGTTCCACGTTCAGCTTTTGGCAAAAACCAAGTGTGATATGTTTTATACAGGGCTAATATTCTATATGGACACTATATGATTATTATTAGTACTTCATTTTTCATCAGAATGACAAGACTAGTACATGATTACAACGTGCAATCATGCCATACTCCAATTGACTTTTTCTTTTACAGATTGATTAACCACAGTTTGAAATAGATACAGCGTCTTGTGAACATTTCAAAAAAAGTGTGCTTAGTGGTGAATGCTGCTGGATAGGAAGGGATCTGTGAAAGGTAGCCATGTTTCAAGTAGTGTGAAGCCTTAATCATACTGTGCAGGGTCTTTCAGTTGTTGTATTGAGGTTTTGAAAGGACATTTCTCTTTCTCTGGAGTTCAAATCAAAACACTAAGTGAGAGATGGAGAAATTATTTCTTGCTAGGTTAATGTTATGTTATTAGTAACATGGTCACTTAATCATTTATGAATCTGCATATTCAGTGGATTTTGTTTTAACCGATCCATTCGTTTACATTGTACTAAAATTTGAGAAACAGATGTGGAAGTGTTCTGATGTGGCTTTCAAATCGTTTCTTGTGATTCTATTAAGCCAGGCAGATGCGGAAATACAAGTGCATCATTTGGACATGCTTACTATGCATATGCATGACATCATTTGTAGCCTGTTGGTAGTCATCATAATCACACTTTATTAATTTCTGATCACCAAAGGATACATTCCAGTTAATGTTTGCCCTGCAAGCTAGCACTGGGAGAGCTGCTCGCTTGGCCATTGTTTTCAAAAGTCTTCTCTGTGGCGTAACGGATCACATTATGTTGACCTATCATATTTTAAATGCTTTTTCATGTCCATGCTTAACAGGTGCACTTTATTAATTTTTTTTTTTTTACATTTATGATCATATTTCCAAGGGGATTGAGTTTTTGGTTTGCTTGTGGAGGGAGGGCCAAGTCCACAGTCTATTATTTGTATTGTTAAATTGTACAGATAAATGTATAATATTTTTGACCACTACAACTGTTTTGTACTTAATGCAGGTTGTGCTTTGTTTGGTCTATGTGACAAACCTACAATTTGGCCTCTGTTTAATCTTTCTGCACATTGTATGGTATCTGTATGCTCAGATATTTAGCCTGTCGCCGCCTCTAGTATCCTTTTCAAGAAAGGGAGGACAACTTTACATAAAGGACGATTGAAAAAAAATCTATAAAATTGTCTTTTATTGAACAATCTTGATTATTTATTTTTTTTGGCACAAGTAATATACTTGGCTACAAACTGCAATGAAATTAGAAAAAAAACTATATAAACAACAAGCAAGCAGCATCAGTCATTGGGAATGTGCCTGCTACAATACGTTTCAGTGAAATATTTGTTAAATTAAATACAATGACTCTTGTAGTGTGATGAATATTTGTAGCTCAGTATTTGGTGATACGACAGGACTCTGCATGAGGAGGACAGTCTTTGTACTCTCTGAGGTTTCGGTTCTCAGTGTGAACAGGATCTGACAGTCGTATGCACACACATCTGGAATGGCCAGATCCAGGGGAGAAGAGCATTCGCGGTACTCCGACCCAGTCCCTGTGAATGCCACCGCTACACAAATATTTAAAGTTTTAGGTAAAATATCTAATGTTAGACAAAGCACTGATAGATTAAAAAGTCCAATGATTACCTCATTGTAGAGCACCATACCCGTCCCCCGCTGGCTTCGCTCCACTCCGAGTTACAGGCTGGGTACAGCTGCATCTCACTCTGAGCCTGGGCCTTTTTCTTCAACCCCTCAGACAAGAAAGCCTCAACATGTAACAAAGCATCAGTGGGCTGGCCAGTTTTTGTGTAGAATCGGCCTATCAGTTTACCTGCAGAACAAAGGCCATACAGAGAGACGCTTTAAAGTGACAGTTCACTCTGAAATTAAAAATCTGTCATCATTAGCTTTAAAATATCATAATTATAAATTCTTCCATGTTTCTAATATTTACATGCATAAAGAAAAAAAAATACTAAAGTGCATTTTATTAATTTTTTTTACACCATAAAAGAGCTATTTTGGTTCTTTAAATATCTAAAAAAAAATGTATCAACATTTAATAAAAGAAAGTGTTTTCTTTCAAATTTCTTTATGAATATAAAATTGGTAATAGAATATAATTTGATACTCACATACTGGAGTGTAGTCCTTCTGATAAAATGACAGCCAGTCATGAAGAGCTACAATCTGGGAGTCAGTGAAGTCCGAGACATCGCTGCTTAAGCCAGACTCTGTGAAGTCGCCTGTAATAAACGCCCTTGATGCGTCTTTCCCTACACAAACAACACACGTTTCAGCCATCTCTATTCATTAGCATCAAAACTGGGCTGTAAATTGCGTAGTGAACTAACCTGTAAAGAAATGATATCCACCGCCAGGGCCGTAATGTTTCCGCCCCTTTTCAACGTCAAACACCTGTCCTAAGATCGCCAGGTACAATCCTTTACTGTTCTCTTCTCCGTTGTATAAAGACAGCTCATCTTCGGTCAGCATGCGCCCAGGAGCAGATGCTGGCCCATCACTGACCTGCTGCCGCAGCCAAGACCCCAGAACATTCACAACACTGCCATAGATCGGGAATGTGAGCCACTCCGGCACCGTCCATACGGCCAGGACCATTGATATAAGAGCTACTAAATATTTCAGCATTGTGCATACAGTGTGTAAAAACTAGGACGAAATGTCAAGCAGTCAGCACTCAAAATAAGAAGCATTCCATACCGCACAACACATCGGTATTAACAATATCACATTTGTCAACATGTTTCCGGGTATGTGACTGCGCATGCGCTAATCTATTGGGAAATTAAAAAGCTTTTTTATATTTTTTTATACGTTTTTTATTTATTTTTTTAAATTCAGTGAACTTTAATCAACACTATAGTCTAGACAAATTTGAAAATAAATTAAGCCTACACAGAATTCAAATATGATTTGGCTCGTGATGGCCTTTTGAATCTCTGAACTGACGAAGTACAGCCTGGTTACTCTCAGAATAAAAATATTTTAGTAAATGTAATAGATTTTGTATGATAAATCTGTAAATCATTAAATTTTTTATTTTGCTAGTTGAAATAAAGTTTTTTTTTTCTTTTGCAGTTGTTGCCACAAGAACAAGATGTATGCATATAGTCACGTTATTAACAACAAAAATGCCCAAATGTCAATGCTATTGAAAACATTACTCGTTTGCAGATTTCTTTTGCTTATTTATTTGTTTGCTTGCTTTCAATTTGGTTAGGTTTACGTCTAATAAATTTGGTTTTCAAAAAGCCCATACTTTTATGTTATATTTTTCTAATAAAACTAGCAATTGCAATGTCTTTGCATTATTCTTCGTATTCTAAAATATGATTTTGAGAATAATAATAAATCGTTTAACAAATCACATCAAATGAAATACACAGATGTTTTCTTTTAATATATTTTTAGAAATCCTTCCCCCTGACCTAAACATTGACATAATCACTCAATATTAGTTTCGAATTATTAAAAAGGACAAAAATGTAACTCATTGCTAATACTGGAGGTAATACGCTAGGGGGCGTGTTTCCGGCGCAGCGGGTGTCTCTCAGCTCACGGAAGGGACCAAAGTTTTTTGCTGACAAACATGACGTCAGCTGGCGGAGCCCGTCAATGCGGTAGTGACAGCAGAGGAACGCACTGACTGGAAAAGCACCCTGGACTAATCAACCCTGACACTAAAACTCAGCGGTAAACCTGGGCTGAAGGCGATCGGAAGAGAGCCCGAGGCCGCAGAACACCATGGGGAACGCGGAGGGCGGCTGTGGCGCCGGGAGCGGCGACGATGAGGACGTAGAAACGGAGAGTCCCGTGTTCGCCGAGGGCAGCCCGGCCTCTGCGGCCACAGGCACCAGGGCCGGTAACGGAGGAGGAGGTGGCGGTGGCGGAGGTGGTGGTAATGGTAATGGAGGAGGAGCAGCAGCAGCGGCGGCAGGCTCCGGTCCGGGGAGAAGCGGAAGAGGCTCGGCGAACCCGCCGGCCCCGAGCTATGCTCTCCCCACTCCTGAAGCCCTGCTAGAGCAGGTGAAGCTGCGAGAGGCAGCGGCCCGTATGAGCGACTCATGGGTCGCCATTTCGGAGTCGGTGCTGGCGCGCAACGAGAGCGCTCTGGTGCGCTGGCTGGAGGAGCGGCTGAGCCGCGGAGAGGAGTCCGTGACTCTGGAGCAGTTCTGCGAGATGCTCGAGAGCAGAGACGCGCCCAGAGATGAGTGCGAGGAGGTGATCAGATATGTCACTCAGATGAGCAATGACCTGCTGTAAACTAGTGGGTTATGCCAAGTCTTGACTGATAACTGAGAGTTTGCAGGTTCAAGACCAAAGAAGGATGGTTCATGAACTCTCATTATAGTGCACTTCAGCAAAACGCCCCGGTCACCCGAATGATTTATTAGTAAATAAGTAGTATTTAGCTGTTACAAACAACTACAAAGTTGTGTAACTGACCACATAGCTTGCTCTCTGCTCTGAGTGGTTACATTGTGTAATCTCTGTCTTTGTATCACACGTTTGATAAAGGTTGTTTATTGGCTGTCCCCACCTAGTTCACTTCTAATCTTGACCACATTTCAGCACATTATAGGATTGTCATATTAGATTTGCTCTGTCTTTCTTTTTGATTTGGTAGATATAGGATTTGATTACACTGACTAATATTGACCGCAGAGTAGTCAAGTCATCTAGTGCCGGGATAGAATAGGGTCTTGCTGTGCTGTACTACATGTCAGTAAAAAGGTGATAAGAAATGATTTAGCAAAAGAAGTTTGGCAATAACAAATTACCCTTTCATACAGGTTTCTACAGTTGACGTAACGATTTTTGATTGTCGCTTTCATTTGCTTTACAAATGATTCACATGCTGGCTCGTGTTTATAGAAGTGAAATGGACAACTGGTTTGAGAGATCTAGAGAGACTAGTTGCTCTTGCCCTCCTTTTGTTTTCTGTTTGCCTTCTCTTTTGTGTGTTACCTCAGCCTATTATTTGTGTCACAGAATGCACAGACCAGAAAAAAAAATAATAACCCCTTCCATTTGTGTTCTTTAGGCCTTTGGTCAGTTTGATGCTGAGGGTGATGGGATTGTTGATGTGGAAAACATGCTCATGGCACTAAAAAACTCCAACGGAGCCAATCTGCAGGGAGAGCTCAGTCATGTGATCAGGCAGCTTCAGGCGTGCTCCTTGACACCAGGTGGGGAGCAAACGTGAACGTTCTTGTTTATTTGAATGCAATGGCAACACAAGCTCAGATGTCTGAAGCTGACCGTGCCAGATCTCTATGCAAATGATTCTCGTTGTTTGACCCAGTTGTCCTCTTTTGCCCTTCATGCTCATCCAGGGTTTGTGGATATCTTCTCCAAGTCCAAAGACCGTCTCAAAGCACATGCCTCCAAAATCCTGAAATTCTTGCACCGGAATCGCATCCCCAGCAGCGCTATCCCATTCCCCATGCTGGAAGGCTACAACAGCATCTGCACCATGAGGTCATCTGTAGTGCAGGACTTCTTGGATTACCTGCTACAGAAGGAGAAAGGTAAATGGTGGTTAGTGGGCAGAGTGGCAATAACAATTATTATAGAGTGCTGCAGGGTTGAAATATTTTTGCAATCCAAACGCAATCACCCGGTCTCCTGTCAACGCTGCTGTGAGTTAGGTTAAAAACGATAAATGGGTGGGGCTAATCAGGCAATGATGTAGCAGCAGGCGTCGATCATGTTCTGTGGCGATTTACTGTTTAGCCAAACTAATAGATCATAGACTGGTACGTTCTACAAGCTGTCCTTTTAGGCAAACTGGCTTCTACAGTATATTTTATTTTGTGCTGCTAGTGGTACATTTTTCTCCATTCCTTTGCATATTCGGCTGACTCTCCTTTCAGATCTAGACATCCAGTACAGAGCGGAGCTCAATCATGACCCAGATGTGGATAAAGTTAAGGTGGTCACCCAGTGCTACAGCTTCATCGAGGCTTCGTCCAATAGTGCAGATATCAACAAACTGACCAATGGTGAGACCGTGTCTTTCTGGCAGTCGGACGGTAGCGCTCGCTCACACTGGATAAGGCAAGCTGCCATTTCATTGGTGCATTTTCATCGATTTAAAATATAGCTGATGATGTAACACATTTTATTATTCTACGCTAAGTAACTAGTTAAATATTACCCCCCCATGACTTTCACAGGTTAAAGCTGAAGCCAGACATAGTTTTGAGGCGTCTGGCCATCGCGGTAGCATCTAATGACCACAGCTATATGCCACAGCTGGTGTCTATAGCTGTAGGAAAGAACCGGCGTTCCCTGCAGGAAATCAGAGATGTGAGGATCCCCAGTAATGTCACGGGTTACGTACCGCTACTGGATAACGCCAACATCAGCCATCCTTGTGAGCATACACTTGTATAACAAAATCTTGTACATTACTATTTAAAAGTCTCTTATGGTCACAGAGGCTGCATTTATTTGATTAAATACAGTAAAACTGATAATGTTATTACAATTTAAAAAAATTATTTTAATATATTTTATAATGTAGTTTATTCCTGTAAGGACAAAGCTGACTTTTCAGCAGCTTTTAGTTCAGTTTTTAGTGTCCTTCAGAAATCATAGTAATATCCAGATTTGTTGCTCAACAAACATTTCTTATTATCAGTGTTGAAATTAGAGCCCGACCGATAAAGGATTTTGATGGCCGATACCGATACAAATATGTGTTGGTTTTAAAATCCGATATTCCGATATATCGGACGGTATTTTATTCGATTTTTTTTTTTTTTCCAGAAACGTGCAACAAAACATTAACAGATTTCCCTAACATTAGTTATTTGTAGTTATACTACGGGGCTGTTGAATGCCTGAATCTGATTGGCTGACGAACATTCTGAGGTGTGCAATTATTTTCAGGGAAACGCACGGCGAACGTATTTGCAGGCAGCTTTCTTGACCGCATTACAGTTCCATATCACTTCGCATAGTTAACTGTAATAACAAGGGATGTTCCCATCGCGATCGGCCGATCTATAATGTGCGTTTTATCAGTAAACACGGTCCTGTAATCAGCGATAAATGCAATCAGGTGCGTGATTTGACATTGAACCGTATATACTACACACTACCGTTGTTCACTGAAGA
>JAUCMU010000097.1:6552103-6568149 GCA_032275025.1 Enteromius treurensis | reverse complement strand
CGTCGTTTGCGCTGCCTTGTTGAGTGTAGCACTGAAAACATTATATTTTACAGTTTATTCTCTTTCTTTTTTTTTTTTTTTTCCTGAATCATTCGGTTCATATGCATACCGAACCGAAAGCCTTCGATTCAACAGTTCGATTCAAAGCGACGTATCCTTACACCCCTAATATATATATATATATATATATATATATACATCTACAAATTCTGGAATTAAGATGCGTTTACTTGACAAGAAAATCACTGAATTATTCTAATAAATAGAATAGAATGGAATATAATAATTTATACTACGGGGCCGTTGGATGCTTGAATCTGATTGGCTGACGAACGTTCTGAGGTGTGCAATTATTTTCAGGGAAACACACGGCGAAAGTAGGTCCAGGCAGCTCTCTTGACCGCATTACAGTTCCATATCACTTTGCATAGTTAACTGTAATAACTAGGGATGTCCCGATCGCGACTGGCCGATCTATAATGCGCATGTTGTCAGTAAACACGGTCCTGTAATCAGCAATAAATGCAATCAGGTGCGTGATTTGACATTGAGGTGTATATACTACACACTGACGAGCTGCGCAAATCCACGCTGATAATGAACATGGTTTCGCGCAGCTCGTCAGTGAACAACGGTAGTGTGTAGTATATACGGCTCAATGTCAATGTCACAGTACCTATACAGCACACAGGACACAGAGGTAGCCTAATTCATACAAGCTCTTTCTCTGTGTCTCTGTCTCTCTCGCTCTCTTTCTAATAACTTCATTATAATCTGCATTAGTCTGCTATCAACGGCTCAAGCCTCCATTGCCAGCTTTAAAATGACGTTTTGGAACTAGCAAAAGAATCCTTGGATGAGATGCGGACGAAATAATGCTACTCACAAAAGCGATTTAAGTAGAAAAAACGGACGAATCCCTTGAATTATATAATCTGATCGATGTCTTGATGTGCGGCAACCATAGTATAAGCGGAATAATTGACTCCGGACCGTTGAATTATTCGAAAAATAATGCACATTATTTGTCGTCAATTATTCCTTACTTTTGTTGTCTTTTATTGTCACAACAGAACAGAGGAACATCAAAATATATTAACATTCTGATAAATAAAATATATAAAAATAGAAACTTTAGATATGAAACTTTAAAGTCCTTTGAACAAAAACCCAACAACCAAATCAAATTAGCAGTAAGGGTGTTTCGTCCATTTTTATTTTATATTTTAAATATTCATTTATCGGCCATTATAAATGCCGATACCGATAGGCATTTTCCAAACTAATATCGGCCTGCCGATATATCAGTCGAGCTCTAGTTGAAATATGTTCTGCTGAATATTTTTGTGGAAAATATTTGTTTTAAATAGAAAACTGATTGTAAATATACTTACAGTCACCTTTGATCAATTGAATGCATTCTTATTATCTTACCCCAAAGCTTTGAATGACATGTACACAGAAGTTGCGTGTTGTGGGTGGAATATAAACCGAGACTGTGATTTCTGTGTATCCCAAGTATATCATATTAGACCTATCATCATGAATAATAGGAATCAAAAAGCCCTCGCACTGATCTTCCTTTTTTCTCTCAGATATTCAGATAAACATTAAGCGCTGCCTTAGCGATGGCTGTGACACCCGGATTCATGGTCTGAAGACAATGGGCTACCAGATAACCAAGAGTAAAGAAGTGTCAGTATCTGACGCCTCGGCTATATGGTATCTATCCCTCCTCACGTCTCTGGTCACCGCTTCCATGGAAACCAACCCTGTGCTTGCGCAGACCGTCCTACAGAGCACGCAGTAAGTCAAGAGAAATGACTAATGAATATTGCTTCTCACAAAAGCATGGCAGTAATGCAGAGTTATAGTATTTGATTTCTGTAGTGTCCTGAGTGGTAGCTATATTTTTTTGTTCTTGCCTAGTGCATTGTGATATTTAAATTAAATTTGTTAAGACATGTACACTACCATTCAAAACTATATATTTTTTAATAAACATTAAATTGTTCAAAAGTGAGTTTTATAATGACTTGTATATCAAAAATGTTGTTTTTTCAGAACCATTTATTTTACAGGGTTTTCTATGCTTCTTGTTTTCTAGGAAAGCCTTACAGCACATGCCACCCCTGTCCTTAACGCCGTCTTCAATGGAGTTCCCCAAATTCCTCTCTGCAAACATTCTGGAAGAGGTGGACGGCTTTTTACTGCGCATAGCAGAGTAAGAATCAAGCTCTACCCGCACGAGCTCAACTCAACTCAGTATGTTACATGTGCTATTAATAGGTCAAAACAATGCTGACGTGGAGTGCAATAGTGGCAAACCCCTTTCGGTTTTAATTATACAATAGGAGTTAGCTTAATAGCAATGGAAAACTGTTTCCTATCAGTGAATAATTACAGCCGTTTCATCTGAACATAATTGGACACTGCTGAGAAAGCTTAACGGAAGTGCTTTGCTTTCAATCGGCCTATCTCTCTCTCTAGTTGCTGTGTGTCTCCTGATGCTGAGCTGACTCTGTTGGCGTTTGCTCTGGCTCGAGGCAGCGTGGCTAAAGTCCTCATCTCTTTGTCTGGTATATGTGAGCATCTGGACTCAGTGTACAGAGCTTCCTCACTGCTGGCCTCGATGGCGTCTGTCCGGTTAAGACTACTCTACCGTAATGGTAATGCACAGCGGTTTCAAAGGATTTGTTAGAATTTAATAACTGACTTGTCATGAAATAAATACATATACACTACCACTACTTAAAATGTAATGGTTAATAAATAAAAATGTAACACTAATAATAATATAGATGTTTTTTTGTTTGTTTATTACTGTTATAAATTAGGTAAACCCATCCAGCTCCATCTGCAAGCATGTGATGTGAAGAGTAAAGAGGAGAAATCTGGCCCAGAAAACATGCTGACAGAGCCCAGCACTGGAGATGGTATTTTTTGGGGGTGTATTTGATGTAGAGATTTGGAGAAAGTTGACCCTCTTAATACTTCTTTTGTACATACAGGTTTTCTGACAGAGAATGGAAAGAGGAAGGCCAGTGTGATTCTGTCCACTGAAAACCAGAGCTGCTTCCAGGTCACGCAGATCAAGATAAAAGTGAGAGAAGCTCTAGAAGAACTGTGCTTTATACTTGAACATCAAATCAAATCAAATAAATGCAGAAACATTCAAACTGATTCGATCTACACATCTGTTGTCTTCCTTTAAGGTGCGTAAAGGAGCTATTGGTGCTAAATGTGGCTTGGTGTTTGCCTACAATGACAGCGAGGCATTTGATGCGGATAAACACTTCAAAAGATTCAAAAAGTATGACAGCTGGGACCACAAAGACTATAAAGAATTTGTCCAAGACAGGTATGTCACAGTGACTTGTTAATGCCACATTGTCGCTCGTAAAAGACAGCTAGTATTGATCACATGAACTTTAAATGGTTCTTGTTCAGGAGTGTGTGAGAGGTTAGCTTGTATGAATAATAACGAGAGAATGCATTGTCTTGCCCAGTGCATGTGAGTTTGTATTTTGGGGCAAGATGGCTGTAAATTCAGTGAGAATGTTTCTGTGATTTCCGTTATCTGTCTCTCTACCTCACACGCTGTCACAAACAAACGCACTCCAGTACAAGGATTCCAGAGACCAGTGAGGATGAGCCCATTGGCTGGTTTGAAGTGGAAGAGGATTGGAACGACGTGGACATCAAGCTGCAACAATGCAGAGTGTCCAAAGTATGGATTCTTCCTGTCTTTCTTTGATAGTTTGTTCCCGACATCAATTTGAAAATCAAAAGCATAAAGAAGGTTATGGTAACACAACGAACAACAATAAAATACAGACAGTCTTTTTTTTATCATGGCAAAATGACACAGTAGCTTTCCCACAATAAATGCAAAGGTACCAGAAAAGAGTAATGTAAATGTGCAAAAAAACATAAACCCACCTTATCGGACAGACTGTCTTTATTACAGTTAAATAGTAATAATGAACAGAATTAAAGTAGTGAGGGATAACTTTTCTGTGTCTATGATGAAGATTGAAAAAGAAATGTATGGCAGAGACTGGGTTTAATCCATCGGTTGTTGATTCGATGGAGACAGATCTTAATGTGAGCTTGCTGTTAATCAGATCACGTGCAAGTTTTGACGTTTTCATTTTCATTAAAATCCTTTAAAACTATTGCAACGCACACTTGATTAACATCTATTCTTTTTGTTTTTCTGTGTGTAGTTTCTGATGGTGAAGTTCCTGTGCTCTAGGCAGGACACAGCAGAGCGGTTGGGGGTTCAGCAGATGAGTTTCAGTGGTTATTTGTGTCCAGACTCAGAGCGGCTGGAGGATGTGGAGGATCTGAGCGCTCAGGCCGAAGGAAGCATTTCAGGACTGGTTACGGGTCTTGCACTTATGAAGAAAACCCTTTATTTCATCCAGCAGCTCACCAGAGAAATGGTACACCCATCATATGTCCTCTTGCGAGTGACCTGATTTATTATAACTATATAACTCTGAAATTCTTAGTGCATTTTTTAACACTTTGCATGCCTCTCTAAGGAGGGCTGTATAAACCCTGAGCCTATGTTACAGGATGTGTCTCTGTCCAAGCAGAAGTCCCTGCTGGACGTCAGTGACCTCAACCTGCTGCTGTTCTGGGACTTTTACCGCAAACTCAGATCTATGTGAGTAAAGCTGTAATGAGAATTTATGTTTAGATTAAAATCTGCATGGAGTTTATTTGAAATGGTGGGGTTACAGAGAGTATAAGTTAAAAATCCGTGGTTCACTTTACATTATGGCATAAAGACTTTCTGACTTTCGGTTTATAGACCACTAATCTGATAAGTTCACTGATTATATGGCACTCTCTACAGATGGTCAGATGTTCTTGCTTCCTGTGGATTATGATTTTTCTGAAGCCCACTTGACATGAAATGTTAAGCCATAACTGCAAAGTTCTATGGTGTGACATGCTGTAAATAATAACAAAATATTAAAAAATATATATTTTAGAGATAACAATTTCAAGAAATGTTCTTTAAAAAATACATCTGTCCATTAAAATTATCATTAAAATTAACTAATGAAGGCAAAGCATATTTTCAAATAAAGACTAGACACAAGGTTTATACTTTGACATCAAAAACTTTAAAATCAAAATACTCAAAATTCATTTCACACTCTTAACAAGGTTACAATTATTTGATCATGAGTACATTAACACATTAAAATAGTGAAATATCATTTCAATTTAAAATAGCAATTTTATTGCTAAATTATTAGGGCAAAATGTAATTTATTACTGTGGCAAATTTTCAGCAGCCATTACCCCAGTCTTCTTTGTCACATGATCCTTCAGAATTTATTCTGTTGAAAATGAAAACCTTTCTTATGAACCAAGGCTGGTAAAATGGGTTTAAAATGTATGTTTTTCAATATGTCTGCCTTGCTTGTGTGTGCATACACTTTCAGTGAGGGAGAAGAGGCCTTAAAGACAAGAGTTCTCCTGCTTCAGCTGCTCCAGAATTGCTTCCCAATGCTGCCCAGCCTGACAGAGTCACAGTCTTCAGACATCACAACCTCAGTTTCAGCATCAGCCTCAGCATCACCCTCAGCCAGCGCAGACGTGGATCCTGCAGAAGCTGTCGGAGAGCTCTACAGTCACTTGTGTCAAGGTTAGGCTCGACGGCATGACCGTGGCAACTTGAGACACACTTCAGTGGTTCGATTGTGATGCCTTGCTGCTGTATACTATGTACAGTGTGATTTGTGTATAAAGGTTGCATTTATTTTAATACAGTAATAGTATAGTGTGAAATATTACTACAATTTAAAATAACAGTTATCCTTCAGAAATCATTCTGATATTATGCTTAATTATATTTTTTTATTCATGTTGAGAACAATTGCGCTGCCAATTTTTTTTTTTTTTTAAATGTGATTTATTTTTCAGAAAAGATAGAAACACATTTGGTATATTATAAATTTGTTACTTTCACTTATTCAGTTAAATTTGTCCTGTGTAAATAAAAAAAACCAAAATACCAACCACCAAATGAACAATAGCGTAATTTGTAGTTTACAAAAAATATCAGTTAAAATTGATGGCAGAAAGCACAGTAACATCTTTAAGACATTGAGTTAAATTGGTTAAAAGCCGTATAATAATGGCATGGTATTTTGATTGGCGATTGAGAGAGTTTTTGTGCTACGCAGTGGTGGACGGCCCTGAAGGACAGACTGCAGTGGAGAAAGCTCTGAGAAAAGAAGCCGTGAAAGCCATCCTCAGTGGAGCTGCCATTTTCTTCCCTGACAAACAGAGCCGGAGGGACAAACTCTTCCACATGATGGTAAGATGAGGGTGTACTTGCCTTGACTGAATATTTTTATTGAATTGCTATGGTATAAACATTTTTTGTCGTTGCTGCTTTTCCCAGAAAAACATAACTGAAGAAAATCAGCCAGAGTCTGTTAAACTGACATTTGAGTCTCTCTGCAGTTACTTCAGGTATGACACTTCTCCCTTTAAACTAGCTTTTTTGTGTCCTGTTAAAATGTATATCTTATGTCCTGCTCTCACACATTGTTGATCTGGTTAATCTCTGTTTGCAGTGATCAGGACCCAAAAGGTCTCCTTTTGCTGCCCTCTAAAGGAGCCCCATCTGACTTTGACATCTCACCTGTCCTGACCGTCATGGACACACTGCTCATTGTGGCCACTAGAGAGGTATGTCTGTGCTCCATGCTGACACTGGTCACTCCAGCTCACATATATAAGCTCCTGCAAAAAGCTGACACATACTTTAAATGTTTACATTGTGCATTAACACGTGTTAGCTGACACCTCATATTGAAATGCGTTGCATGACTCATTAAGAGGTTTCTCTTGCCTAGCTTTACAAGGAGAAATGTGATGTAAATCCCTGTTGTAAGATGCCTCTCTCCCTTTGTTCAGTGTGAGATGTTGATGTTGGATTCCAGAGGAGGGTCCATTTGGAGGGTCCTGCTGTCTCTGTTCTGGGCTTTACAGGGCAGCCTGCTGTCCTGGTGCTTCCTGCTGCTCAAAGGAGGAACGGCCACTTCTGCTGATCTGGCCAGGGAAATCCTGCTCAAATGTTAGTGTGCTTTGCTTGGTGCTCCAGTCTGCATTTATTGAGCCCTTCGAAATACTAAACTGCTAAAACCGTAGATGTTAAATATAAAATTGCATCATGAGAATAACAGTTTCAGTGGTCTCTGTCCTTTTGCAGTCTCTGTAAAGATATAGTCCAGTTCCATGTGTTTTTACTAGAATGTGCGTATAAATAGAACGGCAAATAAAAACGAAAACTTGTGGTATAGTTACACAAAAATGGACTTTGGTGTGTTTATGCTACGTGAGGGGTAGGATTAGGGTTGTGGGGTAGATGGGCTAGATGAATTTCATACGTGAAAACTGTATTATATGCATTTTTGGGTGAACTATTTCTTTAAAACATTTTTAATGTTACAAGAGATATTCTTAATGCTGTTCGTTGAAACTTGTGTTCATCAGATAATCCTGAGTATGATTCCCCCTAACATATTAAGCAGCGCAACTCTATGCAACATTGAAAATAAGCAGGAATTTTACTTGAGAATCAGACTAGCATATTAGAATGATTTCTGAAGGATCATTTTACACCAACAGCTGCTGAGTTACAGGGATTTCATTTAATTAATCTAAACTTTTGAATGACAGTGATTATTGCCAGTAGTCTGATGCGGTGTGTTGTTTCCTTTGGAAATTAGATGTGGAACAGTTCCTGTCAGGTACCAGAGACATACTGAGTCCTCTTATTAAGCGCTTCTCCGGAGCTGACATCATAGAGAAACTCAGTGGATCCATTCTTGCCATGGCAACAAGACAGCTGGTAACAGACCGCTTTATCCCACTTTATTCATTCATTCATTCATTCGTTTATGCTTCTAAATATATGTATATATTAAGTGATGATTTTGTGCTGTTGTTAGACAATCTTTCTGCTGGAGCTGTGCGCTCTGGATATTCCTCACTGTGTGCTGCTCAAGAGATTCTATCCTCTGGCAGACCTGCTCAAGAAGCTGTCAAGTGACACAGAGGACATCTTCTCTAAAGTATGTTCACTCTGTGTCTTAAAGCATTTTGACACGGAGTCAAACCAACTGACTAATAACCGAATGGTAGTTGGTAAGAATTTAACCTTTTGTGTGTTTGTAGGTTGATATGGAGGGCTGTCAGCAGACTCAGCAGCCTGTTGTATTAAGGACCTGGCATATGGAGTCACCTCATAACTATGAAAACAGCAGACACGAGACCACCGTCTTTGTGTGTCCTGGAGCCACGTCCTTCGAGGTGGAGTTTGATGAACGTTGTGAAACAGAGAAAAGGTGTGAAGAGCTTATTCTTCAATACTACTGCCACCTTCTGGTGAAAACATGTATCGCTTGATTTGAAGTTTTTTTTATATTTACACTAATTGGGTGTTGTTTTGGTTATTTATTTATTTATTTGGTAGGTATGACTATCTGGAATTCACTGATGCTAGAGGAGGAAAAGTGAGATATGATATGAAGGTTGGCACAGAGAAATGGCCAAAGGTACGGTTTATTGGCCTGTTTTTACTATAGTTGTCTGTCGATGTGTTAATTATGTAATTATATTAAAGATAATTTGTTTAAATCAACAATCCCTAATTTTAGTCTTTGCTTGAAAGTGATTAAATTTATTTTTTTTACTCTGTGTCTTTTATATCTTGATGAAGGACACATTTTATGTGTAATAAATCATGCTTTTTTTCTTCAGAAAGTGACGTTTAAAGCGGGTCCCCAGCTGCAGTTTCTGTTCCACTCAGACAGCAGTAATAATGAATGGGGTTACAAGTTCACAGTGACAGCATATGGGCTGCCAGACGTCACCGTGTCCTGGACCTCAGACCTGCAGCTCCTTGTGTCCAGGCTAATGGGCCGTCTGGCCTCCCGCACCATGGCTTTAAAATCACCTTACGGTGTGATAATTGAGTACTTTTGAGTATTTCTGTTAAATTATTTTAAAAAGAATAATATTACCTCTTGTGTGTAATTCATAAATGTGTGTGTGTGTGTGTGTGCGTGTGTGTGTGAGCATATTATTCCTTTGAAATAATAAACTGTAGGTTGTAGAAAAAAAGAAGTGAATGCATAGACTGACATTGAATATAAATATAATGATAACGCTCTGACTTACAATGATGGTTTTCTCTTGAAGAGATCCGTGGTGTTAAAGAGTTGCCTGCAGGCTTGATGAACCATGTCCTGTCCTGTCCTCTATGGAAGCCGATGTTCAGACATGGTTTGAGTGGACTTCCTGGAGAGGAAAAGTTAGCCAGCCCAGACACAGATCAGGTGAGAGTACCTGGATTATGACTTTATGTGTGCGTTTCAGTCCAAAAAAGTCTAATCATGTTTGTGCTTCGTGTGCTATTTTGTTGTGCAGGAAGAGCCAGCTCCTTCGGGAGATGACTTGGTGGAATTTCTTAAGGACTTTGCCTGCTGGGATCCTTCGCAGGATACTTCTGATGGCAGGACGGAGTTATTGAGGGCCCTTTTTGTGACCTGCAAAAAGCAGCCAATCAGGAACGAGATTGCTACAGGCTCAAAAGTGGACCAGGCTGTGAATGCCACCTGGGCGGCCATGGTGTACCACACACCAGCACTTTATCAAAGCCTTAGAATCTTTAGTAAGTAAAAACATTTTAAGTGCTTTATACTAGTTCATGAGAGCAAACACAAGAAGAAATGTTTCGGACACACTCTTGAAACATAATCATTTATTGCTATTCCTTAATTTTATTTATTATTGTGTGTGTGTGTGTGTGTGTGTGTGTGTGTTTATGAATGTATGCATGCATATTGGAATATGTGTGTGTGTGTGTGTGTGTGTGTGTGTGTATACTTATATATATAGAGAGAGAAAAAGATATAGAGAGAGAAATAGACATAGATACATATGTAGATCAAATAAAACAGAAAAAAACATTATTTGGTCAATGCCACAAATTTGGTTAATGACAAAAAGTGCAGAATCTTATATTTTTTGTTGGTTTTACTTGTATTTCATACTGTGGAAATCCAGGGCCATGTTAAACCATCAAAACCTCTGTTTCTGTGAACAGGACAGTTTGTCGGTCATTCATGTCAATCCCAGTCCTTTTTTTCATGTTTCTTTTACTTATCTCCTCCGCCTTAGTTGCTAAAAACGGCCAGAGCAGTCTTAGCGAGGACCTTCTGCAGATCTACGCCCTCGCTGATGGCATCAAAACATGGATGGTAAGTATAGCTCAGAATGTTTGGTTGCAAAATAACAAGATTTCTATTTATTTACTTCTTCCTTTTGATCCGTTTTGGTAGTTGGAAATGAAACAGCGATACCTTGTGAGTAAAATGAATGGAGTACAGGAAAAAGACGACGGACAGAATGAGGTTACAATGGAGTCACTTGGTAAATATCGATGCTACAAATACGCTTAAGTTGCTTAAACTTATTCTTCTGCATTATCACTATCTTTTTCGCTCTCTCAACAGCTGAAATTTGCATCAGTAGAAGTTTGTTCCTCTTCCGATTCAGTCCGAGTGGAGGAACCTCTGCCCTTCTGGAACAAGAGCCTTCCAGACCAGAAGATGGCGCTTGTGCTGCTTCTCTTCTCCAATCGATTTCCACCTCAGAGGGAGACTTCCAGCCAAGCCCCTCTGCTCCCTCTATCTCCCAGACTCCTGAGGGAGCAGAAGCAGCGACGCCCCCAGGGACATTCTCCGCGCCCGTGGATGCTGGACCTTCCAGCAGCATCGGTTCTCAGGGTGCCACAGGCTCCTCAGAAAGTCTTCAGTCTCAAACAGGAGAGCCTCTGTCCCCGTTAGTCTTCCCACGTAAAGCACCTTTCAGTCGGGGCCGCTTAAGGCTCCTTTCCTTACGATCTATGGAGGAGCCTCGCATGGCACCCCCTGTTAAAGAGCGCTTCCCCATCCTCAAACACATCCTCAACTTCATGAAGGACATGGTCGTTACTGAGTGCAGGTATGTTCCCCTTATGATGTGAACAGATTTTGATGGATTGGCTTAAAAGAATAGTTCACCCTTATGTTGTTCCAGACATTTATAGCTTTCTTTCTTTTTCTGAACACAAAAGAAGGTATTTTGAAGTATGATGGTAACCAAACCACTGCTGGTCCTCCTTGACTTCCATAGTGTTTTTCCCCTTATGGAAGTCAGAAGGGACCAGCAACTGTTTGCTTATCAGCAATATCTTTTTTTTATGTTTCACAGTTCAAAAAAAAAGTGAATGATGACAGAGTTTAAGTTTTTGGCTGAACTGCCATTTTTAAAGCTATAGTTCAGTTTACTTTCTTTCACGTTGTTCTAACTGTGTTGTTCTGGTGATCTGTTGGCTCTTCCACAACATAAAGGTAAATAGTAACCAAGGCCTCCAAAGTTAATGACCATTATTATAAAAGTAGCCCTTACAACTTGTTTGCTTCTGAAGCAAAACATAGCTTTGTGACTGTAATTACTAGGGATGCAACGGTTTTCAGTTCTTTATCGAACTGTTCTGTTCGCCCTGTTCGGTTCGGCACACCCACGTGAACCACAATGTTTCGGTAGGCTATTTGAGGCATTAAACTATCATTTTAATTAAGATTGGCATTTTCTGTGTATTAAGCGCTTAGACAATCAGGCGATGGTCAGAAATTCTTAAGACTTGTGATGTGTCGTTCTTGAACGAATCGTTCATTTTGAACGAATCTTTAATGTGATTCGGGAAGAACGAGTCATCTCGTGGGAGTGATTCGTTCAGTCGCGCACGGCTCAGGGTGCATAGATTAAGCTAGTCTCAGCCTCAGACGTCACGCCCACGGAGCGTTGGCTGAACGTCTGATGCATACGGTACACTTTTCTGGAAACACTTCAGCAGTGTCGAAGTCATCACTTGATTGGTTGAATTTGAGGAGATTTCCGAGGTGAGCGAGTGTCGCGTTTATTTTCGGTCCGCCGAGAATAAGCATTTATTGAGATCAATTAAACGTTGGATTCTCAAAAGTATGTGATCCAACTAGTTGTGTGTCTCCTATCTATTATGGACGATCAAGTGAAGTACCTGACTGAGAGGGGAATATCATCCGCGTTTGCAAAATTATTCCAGAACTTTACGACGCGAGTAAGCACCACCACTTAGTGATACATTTTGTTATTGTTGTTTGTTCTGATGGTGTTTTTGTTTAGAAAACTTAAGTATTTTCTTGTTGCTGTCAATATTTATTTGAGTAATGTTCATGTTTACATTTCACTTTTTACTGCACTTTTTATATTGTCCGTTTTTGAAAGAGGGCAAAAATAAGTGTTCTTTTTAAAAAAAAAAAGTGGTGTTTTGACTTAATCTGGACCTTTTTTACATTTAATATCGTCTCTGTACCTTGATAACTTGAAGTAGAAAGGGCAAATGACCTCGCGCTATACTGTACAGTAATATTGATGTATCTAAACCAAACCGTTACCGTGTCCAGAAAACTGTGATACAAACCAAACCGTGGGCTCACTGTACCGTTGCATCCCTAGTGCAGGTACATATTGCATATTGCATAACACTGCTTGAGGTAAGTTTTATATCCAGTGAGTGTTGCTAAAGATTAATGCTCTATCTTGCTGGAAATATCCCCTACACCAAGCCCAAACCTACCCGATAGTGGAAACAAATAATTACAAGTATTGTAAAATGTATACGCTGACGGAGCCATGCTATTTGTACGTCCTTACACTGGTTTCAGCTGTTTTGTTGAACCATTCTACACTGCCTAAGTGCAACGCCATATCACATGAGCTACCGATTAAACCTACTGAACTTGAAAACTATCAGGAACTTAAATGAATGAATGAATGAATGAATGTTTTTTTCAGTTTCGCTGAAATGTGTGAAGTGGAAGTTATTTCCAATGAGCCTAGGTTGTCTAAATATAATCGGATTTGGACCAAAAAATCAGATGCGGGCATGTAGGGATGCTTCTGAAACATGTTGCGATGTGGCTGATATAAACAAGTGTTGACCAGTGGCCTGTGCTTTTTACTTATGACTTTTATGGCAGTCTGAGAGTTTCCTCTTAGTTATTGTTTACCAAACAGAAATGTTAACATTTTAGTCCTGACCTTTAATCTAACTTCTACTCTTTAGATTTTCAACCTAATTATGCACAAACGAATCAACTACAGTCGAACAACTCATCTAAACAAGGAACGGCCAGAGAAACCATTTAAAAACCAAACCCCACATACAAAGACTCCCATACAGTGGTAGCATACAGTAGCTGGATTATTGTAGACCTATTTTTGCTTTTTCCAGCTATCCCATGTCTTTGCACTAATAAAAGAGGCTTTCTGTTCCATTCTGCTTTAAAGACATTCCTCAGACATTACATTATTAAACCAGCATGTGTGCTGAGTGGGCGTGGCCCGGGCACAGAGAAAAGAGTTAGTGTGTTGGCACCAAGGGTAGTGTGAAGAGGCCACGCCCCAGACAGATGACATCATCCATAGGATTCCCACAAGCCCAGGCTGTTTTCCACAGCACATGTTGTACGTGCCCCACGGCCGCTTGACTTTGAGGTTTAACTGCCATGAAGAAAGACAGGTCACCATGGGATACTTGGAACACATAGGTTGTGTTTTGATGGATAAAGTGGGTTAGTTGAGACTTGTTAGTGGAAGAGAATGTGGTCTTTTGGTGACTGTGGCATACAATTGCTCAGTTTATCATTTACGCTGACTTTTATTTAGCTTGGGCTGTCTCAAGATAATGTTACTAAAGAGGTAATTGTGTCGTACTAGTGGCACATAATTCACATATATTCATCCAAACTGATTAAAACAATTAAGCAGTTCTTCCTACTGTGTTCATAAGGTTCTTCAGAGTTTGCATTATGGTTAACTGGGGAAAACATACCGTTTAAAATAGCTTTTCTTGTTTTAAACAAATGTTTACGTTTGAGGTTATGGTTTGTAAAGCTGGACTTGTGCGACGTAACTCCCACCATATTCCTTATTATCATTACTAGGTTAATTTTGCTGGGTAAATGTACTAAATTGGAAATGTTCGGAAGTGAAGTGTATAAACTAGACACAGCTATTTAAAGTAACTCCACTTGTAAACACCCAGTGTTTAATAATGGGAGTTTAGTGCATTTGCACAGATTTTTGTGGTTTCTCTATTGCTTGGTGTTGAGTGAAACCAGGGTAGTTTTCAGCTTGAAGTCAATATCACTGCTTCAGTCAATATACAGCTCACTGGATTAGTTGAAGTGTTCCGCTTGATTATTTCTTAAATTTTCTTTAATTAGCTTGTCCTTAGATTACACATTAAATAATAAGTCTTTGTTTGCTACGTGATGGACAAGATTAAGCTCTACTGTATGCATTATTGATACAAGCACTTGATGAATGCATCTTCTATATGGATAAATAAATGTAATAGATTTTAGCGTAGTTTACTTAATCCAAGAAAAGCACATTAAAAGATGTTTTCTTTCCCTTGTTAACACCTAAAAACTTTGTTAGAAGCTCTGAATGTTTGTAGTTGAACTCTACCAAACAGCATGGTTTTGTCAGAACATGAAAGCTAATACCGTCTCATCAACATGTTGACATTATTTGCCTTCTTCAACAAAAAAGCATAAATGGGGCAGGTCTTGGCTATGATTTTATCCCACATCAAACGGGATGTTTTTCTTTTTTACAGCCAGTGAGTAAATGGTTTGTAAACTCTGGCTAGAGATGCAGGGGGAAAAAAACTGGTGGTGTATATTAAAGAGCAATTATGAGGGCCACAGGTGCTCTCTCTGGAAAATATTTACCCAAAAGGTCCAAATGTTAGCTTGAGGGCTGTTTACGCTATTAGGAACAAAATACTAGTTGATGTCGTTTGACTTTTTTTCAAAGCGGTGCGCTCTGTTTGTCTGTGGGGGTGTATCCGTTTGACATAAAAGGAAGGGAAAAACTTTTTACGTATACTAAATTTTTGATGTAATGGGTTTGCTGAGAATATCTGGTAAAGCCAGCACTGTGGATTAGTGTGTAAGTGTGTGTGAAATGAGCATCTCAGCTGTAAAACCATCTGTTGAAGTAATAAAATGTGTCTTCACAGGACTCACTGGCAGCATGGTCAGTGACTCAGGTCTTTGTTTAGATATTATATTCAGTCATGCTAATTAAGCCAAAGTCTACAACAAAAGTCCCTGAATCATAACTAAGGTTTGCTTAGTTATTACCGTATGTTACTGTAGCTTGCACATTTATTGTAATATATAAACTTGCAATTGCAAGTGATAAAGTCAGAATTGCATGATATAAACTCATAATAGTGAGTTAAAAAGTCAGAATTGCGTGATGTAAATTTACAATAGCGAGTTAAAAAGTCAGAATTGCGTGATGTAAATTTACAATAGAGTTAAAAAGTCAGAATTGCGTGATGTAAATTTACAATAGAGTTAAAAAGTCAGAATTGCGTGGTGTACATTTCGATAGCGAGTTAAAAAGTCAGAATTGCGTGATGTAAATTTACAATAGCGAGTTAAAAAGTCAGAATTGCGTGATGTAAATTTGCAATAGAGTTAAAAAGTCAGAATTGCGTGAGGTAAATTTACAATAGAGTTAAAAAATCAGAATTGCATGATGTACATTTCGATAGCGAGTTAAAAAGTCAGAATTGTGTGATGTAAATTTACAATAGCGAGTTAAAAAGTCAGAATTGCGTGATGTAAATTTACAATAGCGAGTTAAAAAGTCTGAATTGCGTGATGTAAATTTACAATAGAGTTAAAAAGTCAGAATTGCGTGATGTAAATTTACAATAGCGAGTTAAAAAGTCTGAATTGCGTGATCTAAATTTACAATAGCGAGTTAAAAAGTCAGAATTGCGTGATCTTAATTTACAATAGCGAGTTAAAAAGTCTGAATTGCGTGATGTAAATTTACAATAGCGAGTTAAAAAGTCAGAATTGCGTGATGTAAATTTACAATAGCGAGTTAAAAAGTCT
>JAUCMU010000097.1:6532584-6552003 GCA_032275025.1 Enteromius treurensis | reverse complement strand
CCATCCATTGATTGGCTGTATCTCTCTCTCCTCTCCACCTGTAGCTGGTGTGTGGTGAGCGCACTGGCGCTGTTGTCCTGTGGCAGCCGTTGCATCATCCAAGTGGATGCTGCACACTAGTGGTGGTTGAGGAGAGTGTACACATGAGTGTAAAGCGCTTTGGGTGTATGGCCATACACAGTAAAGCGCTATAAATGCGTCATTCATTCATTCATTCATTCATACAACTCCACGCAGTGAATATAAACCCGCAAGGAACTGCAATATCAGTTTTTTAAACATAGATGGCGACAAAGAGGCTAAATTTACGGATTGCATATTTTATTTAAATAATTAGTTAGGTCTATGTAAAATGGTGTTTCATTGAAAAAAAAAAACCTATTTGTAAAGATGTAAAGATCATCCTTGTAAAGATGAAACGAAATCCAAATTTTTGTCAATTTCAAAATGTTTTGGCTTTTATTGCATTTTTATGGGTCATAAACATTGATTAATTAACTAATCAAGCCCTGTTACTCACAAAGCCATTAAAACCCTTGTTACATGAAATGTTGCTGAATGAGGATTTGAAGTCTACAAAATACTTCTTTTGAGAATTTTTAGTTTGAAGTTGGATTGGATTTATGACACATGTTTGATCATACCGCTTGAATGAATGAAAACTGTGTCAGGTTGTATGAAGTAAATGCACAGGAAATGATACCAGATATGTATTAGGACAGACTGGTGCATTCACAATATAAATGACTTTCACTGTCTTTTTCACTTTATACTCGGGGAAAATAATTCACACAGATGGTGTCATATATGTTGTGGGGCATGTATGGATAATACAGGAGCCACTGAAATGATGAATTGAACCACAACATTTGGATGTGATATCATCCATTTATCCCAGCAACCAGCTCATGGTTTGATACACCAGCAGATGGTAAATGTCATAATGTTCAGCATGGGACATTTAGACAGCAGTCTTAAGGCTCAGAATATTCACTTGGCATAAATTAATAAATGGCCCAACCCACACATGATTACACACACACACACACACACACAAACAGAGGATCCATTTTCAAGGAGCCTTATTGGCAGATATTTTTTTCCAGCACAGCTCAGGCTTTTTTAGATCATTGGATAATTTGAATGTTGGAGGCACGTTTTTCATTCTCCGGTCAATCAGGTCATGAGACGCATTAAAAATGAGCAATCTCAATTCAATCAGACACTGGATTGTGGTCTCTCGGAGTCCTAAATTAAATTCACTGCCTAAATAAAATCAATCCACTGAACATACAATTGAACTTTAATAGACCTTGAATGACCGACATTTGCCCACTTATTCAGCAAATAAATAATACATGACTAAACTGTGAATGCTGTTGAAAAGATGGTGGCAGAATTCAGAGGTATGCTTTTGTTTCCATTGATATGAACCCTTGAAAATCTCTCTAATTGTAAGGTTGTCAAAATTTAGAAGCTCTCCAAGACAATAAAAGAGCGAATCACCATCTCACCAGTTCACTTCATCAATATTTTATTGCCAACTATCCCAAGAGTAATTTGTTTAATTTTAGAACATGTTTATTTATCAAAATAATCAAGCGTTTAGTTTGCAATATGAGCTCTGCAGTGAAATCAACAACGCAGATTAATATGAAACATGAGAAGAAAAATAAACGTTGTGCAATTCATAGCGACTAACCCATAACGGGTCAAATAAAATCTAAAAAAAGACACACATATAGAAAAAACCAAACTTCAGTCACATTAATCATTAATAATCTTAATAAAACTGTTCTTCCATAAACAAATAATGAATCAGCTTAACAGTAGGCTGCAGTACATCAATTTATATAAAGTCGGTCACAGAACGTTGCCCAACCAATCAGAATGTAGAGTCAGACATATGTTATCTGCAAGCCTAAAAATGCTTCAGTGATGCTCGTGTTTTTGTATAACATCCTTTTAAAATAAGATGTCTATGGCTGGTCATTTTTACTTACAATTTCCCACAATTCTGAATAGACAGTCACAGCTGCGGGGCGCAGGCTAGTATATAGCACCATTCCTGAATACACTGGCACATTACAGTTTAGCATGAACGCAAGATTACTATAAGGACCCCTGTTCGTCTCTAAATTGTGTCTTTTTCTTTTTCGGGGATATTTTCTTTCTCCTCTCCACCGTTTGATGATGTTTGGTGTTGCAGCTTCTGTTCTTCTCTCTCTGCTCTGGAGGAGAGTCTTATCCAGCGCTTATCGCACAAATTTATTCCTGTTTTCCCCTCTCTTCACTTGAGCCCATTTTCAGCACTTCAAAGTATCATTAGGCGATATGATATCCCACCATCCCTTATCTCTATACAACACTGATGCTTCTTTTGAACTACTTTCGCTGGGATGGTGAGAGACATTGTAGGGAGCGACGACGAAGCGATAACATTTGGCAGACTGACGAGGCGGACGTTTCCTAAATCCTCGCTTTTCAGTGTTTTCATAGAGCAAACAGTGTTCGATTTTCTATTAATACATAAATATAGATTAATATCAGATCCATAAACTAAATTTCCTTGCCGAAACGAGACAATGGACACTTTCAACTTGAGTGAAGGCAGTTTTCAGCACGTGCTCCTTAAAGTTCTATGCCTTAAGAGCACAAAAAACCCCACACATTTTGAACAGTCATAATATTAAGGAAAGACAGAAACTATTATAGTTATAACTGTGGTCCATTGGCCCCATCTAATGGTCAAAACAAGTGGTGAACTTTTTAAAGGAATCTATATCTATCTATCCAGTTACAGCAAATGTTTTGTAGAGTTTGAAGAGGTGCATGTTAAGTTGTTTCCCTGTAACCTAAGTAGCTTAAATCCGTGGCTGAGGCAGTTCATGTCCTGCTGCGGTTGGAATGAGCTGCTGGAAGAGCCTCATCTGCTTTCTACCCTGAAGGAGGACTTCACACCAGTCGAGAAGCTTGGGAATAATTCAGATGAGGATATTGTAGGTACACGGATAACAAAAGAATGCCGCATGCATGGTCTGGTGGTAAATCACACACTTTTATTATCAGCTTAGTCGTTGAATTTGTACAAAGAGATCAAATAATGCAATTACAAGACTAGACCATTGGACTTGTGATACGCACACAACATCAGACAAAGGGGCCTGATCGTAGCAGGGCAGCTATGCAAACTGGAGCAAGCCGTGACAGATCAGGTAAACAGGGCCATGTTATGTGGTTTCGGAAAAGCATTACCAGCACACACACAGAGCCACAATTCACTAGCACACCAGGTGGAAGAGTTACAGCAAATACAACATGTCAGGACAAAAATGTCTCCACATCATTACTTAGTTCACAGTGGACCAGACTCTAGCCAAGATGTGGGTCACAGATAGAAAGCTTTCTTATCAATAGTCAACAGTCAGAAGTGGCTTTGCCTCTGATTCTGTCAGTCCTGGATCATCAGTGAAGTAGCTGTCAAAGCTTTTTATTGTATGCTGAAATGTACAGCGGTTGGTTTTTGAAGGGTGCTTTAATACAGATTTATCAGTCAAAGAGCTTCCCAAATCTTTGACCGCAACAGTATCCTACTCTTGTGAAGGGAGCTCGATTTTAGAAAGCATCACCTAAAGCAGCCAGTGACTGACCCAGAGACAATGTTCAAGACTGGAGGAGCTCATCAGCACAGAGGCACTTGAGAAATGAGGAATACTACATCAGATTAAGGCACCACAAACAACAGTTACAACGCATCTTTGGAACAACAAAATGTACACACTTCAGGTTTACACACATAATACATTTCATTTTTTTAATCTGTCTGTCTGGGGCCTGACCTCCTTTTCACTTGATTGCAATTAATTATATATATATATATAATTTGATAATTTGCTAGATATGATTGAATAACTGAAGAGTGTTAGAATGCCATACACTTTATTGAATCACCTTACATAATGTTATAATTGTTCTGTAAAAAATATTGCACAAATTACTGCTACAAAGGTGAGGGAGGAACACTTTTCACTTGCATCTATCTATCTATCTATCTATCTATCTATCTATCTATCTATCTATCTATCTATCTATCTCAAGATTGGTAGATGGGAAAAAAAGAAAAAAATCATACCATTGAGATAAAAGGGTTTAACATTTCTGTACAAATTAACATTTAATTACATTTTTGTTTTACGATTAATAATATACTACAGAATTAGAGAACTGTTAAACAACGGATGGTTAAAAATAAATGCATGTCAAAAACAAATTCAAATTTCAAGTACACACTGGTCTGTTACATGAAAAAAATCGACTATGTAAAAGTACATTCAAATGCTTTCATATGATCAAACAGCAGCTTTTAGAAAATGACAAAACACTGGGACAACCTTCAAATCAGCTCTCTATGACTGACAGACTTCACTTCGTCATACTACTGGACACATACTAATTGTTGTATAACATTGTAAGTTTGAGAATCGAGAACGGATGTGATACGAACAGCCTCTGCTTCTCTCACGAATGATATAGTGACTTGTGCTGAAGCCAATACAGCTTCTTTGTTGTGATGTAGAGAAGATATTCGCAAAGTCTCTGTTATAGAATGAAATAAAATGCATTGCTTAATGATAATCTAATCTCTGTAATGTTACGTCATTATTTTGGAAGGATTTGGAACGAGTTCCTGAGAACAGCACCTGAAATTAGCAGAGGTAAACAAGAAGGCTGGTGAAACACACACACACACACACACACAGTCTCACACATGTAATGAATGGTTGTGGAATGTCACACGTTCGCTTCATTTAATGTGGCTAGTTTGTGAACTCTTCGACAGGGCAATCCCCACGTTAACAATTAGTAGCTACTCATTATGCCATAATAATCACTTGGTTAATTTTTAACAATGACTGAGCAATTGTGTGTCAAATCTCATTTAAGTAACTCGGCCACATACTCAGACGGCGTTATGACCAAGATTAGGTGATTGAACGCCACAATCACAAGGCCAGCTCAGAGAACAGCTTGTGAAAGTAGGAGGAGCTTTAGCATCGTGGGAGGAGCCCCTTCTTGTAAGCGACCATTCCTGCTGCTGTGGCCAGAGCCAGGAAGGAGGACACGCCCATAAATTTTAAGAGTCCTCCAACCGATGGCAAGTTTCTTTCCCAGAACGTGGTGACAAACGGCTGGGCCGGGATATCCTGAGAAAAAAAAAAGTGTTCAGAGTAGAATTTTTTTCAAGATCCAAAATGGAAGGTTTTGATATTTTAAGTGCGTTCTTAAGTGCAGTTCATACCAATGATTCAGGCTCTGGCTGCCAGATCTGACTCGCATGGACTTTTCCCATCGCACACAAAATCTGGAAGAAAGAAGCATACAGTATTTTGAGTTTTTCATTCAAGTAACAATTGGCAATATTTAAAATTAGACATAAACTTCAATTAACATTTACATGGAAGGCATTTAGAGTAAATGACAAAAAGGGCTTTAGTTTTACATACAAGACCATTAACAGATGACAAGCAAGTGCTGTTTGTGTTTATTCAGAAGAGCTACTTTTCTTTCTACTACTACCTTTCACATGTCTGGGGTCTGTAAGATTTGTAGCCTTTTTTATTTGTATGTAGTTATATGTAGTCTTTATTTAATACATTATTCATACAATTATACAAAAGTGACAGTAAAGACTTTTTTTTTTAGTTTTTATGGAATCTTTTGAATAAATGTTTTGCTTTTTATTTTCTATTCATCAAATATTTCTGAAAAACTTATCACGTTTTCCATACAAATATCCAGAAGTTCTCAAAATGAACTAAATCATTAAAAATAATCAATATCATCAAATAAATAGTTCTAATCAACACACAAAAACAAAAAAAATCTATTATCAATGTCAAACTGTTTAAAATGACATTTTTATATCATGTTAAAATAGAAATAAGTCCTTTTAAACCGTAAGAAACATTTCATGATTTACTATTTTTACCAAATATACACATCAAATAAATACACCTTAGAGACTTTTATTTAGTGACCCCAAACCTTTGTACAAACGAGCTAAATTAGGACAGGCTCATACAGATACAACAAAACCCTGTGCTAACTAAACAATCCCACACAATTACCCATAAGAACCCAACTATTGATAAATGAGTTGAAAATGAAGAATGAAATATATGCACAAAATAGTAGTACTAAATAGATTGCGACAGATGGATTCATATTGAACATGCTAATAGCGACATTTAATAACAGATTTTTTATTTTTTTCCTTCACTGAAATAATTGCTGTTCATTTTTTTTCATGAATCTTTTACTCACTTCTCTAGTGGCTCTCTCTCCAGCTTGCACAGCCCCCTCCATGTAACCGCTCCACTCTGTGGCCGTTTCAGTTCCTGCAAAGTACAGCCTGCCCACCGGCTCCCTCAGGACCCTGAAACAGAGAGAAACGGTCACTTCTCATGTCAGTTCATGCTCTAGGCTAACACGATGTTAACCCATCCGGAGGTGCACTAACCTGCCATACTGTGTCATGATACCAGGTGGGAAGTAGGCAGTGTAGCAGCCACCAGAGTACTCCTCCTCACACCAATTTTTCTCCTCGTAGTGTACAGGCTAAAGAAGATGAAGGCATACTTATTAAAAATGCTAAGACTAAGGGATGATAGAGATTTGTGATTGGTCATGGAGACTCACGTTTAACGCTTCTTCTGTGCCAAGTACACGAGCATAAATCTCACAGATCCTTCTCTTTCTGAAAAGGTTGACAACGTTCCAGCAAGAATAATAATTTCAGCAAAAAGTGTGCACAGGCGCAGTAAGATTTAACCAATATCAAAACAAAGAAATATCTACCTCTCCTCTTTCGTCAGGCCGGCTAATTTCCTGGATTTTCGTGCCAGGATAAAACTATAAAGAGAAAGAGACTGTTCTGTCACTTCAATTATTTTCGTAGTAGCTTATGTTCATCCTATTACGGAAAGCTTTCGCTTTATTTACCCCATTATAGCAGGCACAGACCCATCAGGCTTAGTGTCATCGAGAGTGAGACCAATAGGTGCATCCTCCTCCTCGATAACCATAGTGCCACAGTATCCTGAACAAACAGCAAATTGAGCTTGAAGTTATTTTTTATTTATTTAGCTTATTTTAGAATTATTTCAAATAACCAAACCAATGTTTAATCGTTATAGTTCACAATAACAACACTGTGTGCAGTCACTTCAGACTTTTTTCTTTTTTTTTTTAACTGGCTTTCAAGTGATTTACGGAATGGAAAGTGGACAAGTGCTACAGACCCTTCTTCCTCCAGAAGTTCTCTTTGTAGTACACCATGCATTTGATGACTGAGCCCATGGGGACTCTGTGAATGAGCTGGTTCCTCAGAGGCGGTAATTCAGGGTTGAAATGGATTTTCAAATTCAGGCTTGGTGGTATGGCGAGTATAACATATTTGGCCTACAAGAGGAGAAACAAAACAACATCCTTGAAAAAAAGACTTATTTTGCTTTTTCATCATCATTTCAGATTAAAAGGACTCTTTCATTACATTATAGGAGGCTTGAGCAAACCTCAGAAACCATCAGCACTGTGCCCCTTAACATACCTATTTTTGGGAATGCCACACATTAAAAGGTGATCGGATTAATTTTACTAAAATCAACAAATGCAACAAATTTGCTGAAAAACTCAACTTTGCGTTTGCCATCATGATAAAATATTAATAACACACACAGCCCTGGTCTGTCTAAGCCAATTCTTACAAACCCCAAACTTTTTAATAGTAGTGTATACATATAGTATATATACTGTATATAGTAGGGGTGCAACGGTTTTCGGTTCTTTATCGAACCGTTCGTTCGCCCTGTTCGGTACACCCACGTGAACCGTGATATTTCGGTAGCCCATTTGAGGCATTAAACTTTCCTTTTAATTAAAGTTGGCATTTTCTGTGTATTAAGCGCATAGACAATCCGGCGATGGTCAGAAATTCTCAAGACTAGTGATGTGTCGTTCTTGAACGATTTGTTAATTTTGAACAAATCTATAATATGACTCGGGAAGAACGAGTCATCTCGTGGGGGTGATTTGTTCAGTCGCGCACGGCTCAGGCTGCATAGATTAAGCTTATGGTGCTGTCACGTGATGAACGAACGACTCGAAAAACCCGATGACTCGAGAGACGAACGAATTAATTCTGTTTCCGGCTCAGGCTGCACAGGTTAACATTTCAGCAGCAAAATTGTTCCAGAACTTTACGACGCGAGTAAGCACCACCACTTAGTGATACATTTTGTTATTGTTGTTTGTTCTGATGGTGTATTTAGAAAACTGAAGTATTTTCTTATAATATAGTAATAATAATAATAATGTTCATGCTTATATTTCACTTTATACTGCACTTTTTATATTGTCCGTTTTTGAAAGAGGGCAAAAATAAATGTTCTTTTTTAAAAGTAAATGTGGTGTTTTGACTTAATCTGTACCTTTTTTACATTTAATATCGTCTCTGTATCTTGATAACTTGAAATGGAAAGGACAAATGACCTCCCGCTATACTGTACAGTAATATTGATGAATCGAAACTGAACCGTGACACAAACCGAACCGTGGGCTCACTGTACCGTTGCTTCCCTAGTAATTACAGCCATTAGTTGCTGAAATATTATGTATATTTTTATTTTGTTTTGTATTTAAATTTATCTTAAAATGTAATTTATTCCTGTGATGATAAATCTGAATTTTCAGCACATGTCACATGATCCTTGAAATTTAATTTGGTGCTCAAGAAAACTTATTTTTTTTAATTATCATTATTGAAAGTGCTTGAAGTTGGCTAACAGTATTCATTTCAATGAATTCAGTCAAATTTCAATGACCCCAAACATTTGACAAGGGTGTATATGTTTTTACATTTAATATATATGTACATTTTCTTTCACGTTTCCATTTATCAAAAAAAAAAGGCATAAAATACATGTTTCAGTTTGTTTCTCATATTATTTGTTTATTTCCCGATTTTTAGTATCTTCTTCCTTAAATATGGTGATTTGTCTCTGAGCAGCGGTGATGAAGTGTGTTTCTGTGTGTGTTCAGTGTTCTTCATACTCTGACTCTGAAGAAGACCCAGGCTCTGAGTGTGTGTGAGGTGCTGGAGCTCATCCAGCAGTGTATACTCACCCTGGGGAAACCCCACCTCTTCCAAGCACCCTGTATTTTGTTTCTCCAGGAACTCTTGGCATGTCAGAAAGATTTCACCAAGTATGTTATCTAAAAAATTGGTTCTTAAACCTACCACACCACAGCACCTTCTGTATGTCTCCTTTATAAGCCACACTCAATTCCAGCCTTGCAGACTCTTTTAATGAGTTGAAGAATGTGTTAAATGATGGAGACACACAGATTATGCAGTGGTTGGGAGTCCTCAGGACAGATTTGAGACCCACTAATTAAAAAATCTAAAATTGTGTAATTTCTCCTTATATGATTATTTTTAACTCGACCTGTGTTTCTTTCTCAGTTACTTTTCTCAGTTGGTGGGCAGTGGGCAGAATATGAGGGAGCTGGTCAGACACTCGTATCATCTGCTGGTTCTTATGCTAGTAGAAGCTGTGCAGAGCTTCAATGCACTGAACGAGAAGTAGGTTGTGTGCTGTTTTTAAAAATTGAATGTGAATTAAGAAATCATTGTGTGCTTTAGAAGTTAGTTATAATAGATATGCCACACAAGCCCAATGCATTCTGTATGTCCTTTATGTCTTATGCCTGTTCTGTGTCCTTAGGGCCCTGCTGCCTGCCCTGTCATGTGTACAAACATGCCTCCTGCATTTGCTGGATATGAGCTGGGAAGCAGAAGACCTGTCGCTGTTTTTGGACATCAAACTGCCTGACCTTCTGCTCACTATGTCCCAAGAAAACATAAGTGTGCATGATATCGCCATCAGGTATGAGACATGGATCATATGCATATGCTGTGTTAGAAACTTCAACCTTACAGGAAAAACCCCTGGTTGAGAAACACTGTTGAGGGTACAGCTTCGTTGTTGTGATTCATGTGATATACTGACACTCTTAATCTAGACCTAAGCCTGATATCATTAAACTAAGCTTCAAAGTGTTTTGTTTGACTTATCATCGGTCATTTTCTCTGTGTGACATGTTGTAGCCAGTGGACAGAGGAGGATGAGATTGCTGACTACGACAGGAACTCTGAATGGATGGATGAGTGTTTAGATGGCATGTTTGAGAAATGGTTTGACAAGATCAGCCAGGCCTCAGTGGAGGACAAGAGAAAGGTACAGATATCAAATCAAATTAATGCTTTCCCTGGGAAAAAAACCTGTTGCTAATTACAAATTTCTTTTGATAATGGAGACGGTTAAATAGGAAGATGGTTGAATTAACATAAAAAGCTAACCTTTTGGGGGAGTTGTAGTATTATAATGCATGTAATGTTTATTGAATGTATTCCTGCTAACCTTTTTGCTTCACGATTCAATGTTTAATCTGCGCAAACACAAGCAAATGTCAGCACCCATCAATTCCTAATCATAAGACAGTCACTTTATTCAGGCAGAACAAATATTTGGATTGGATTTGTTTTTAGTCAGTCTTGTTTATCCGTGAACGCTCTTTTGCTGACCGCCTTTAAAATAATGTTATTTGCAAATAACATTTTTGGTGTTCTTTCACTAACTTTTGATCTATACAGATGCACATGTTCATTGCACGCTACTGCGACCTGTTGAATGTGGAGATTTCATGTGACGGCTGCGAACGGATCGCACCGTGGCATCGCTACCGATGCCTGCAGTGTACAGATATGGACCTGTGCAAGACCTGCTTCCTCAGTGAGTCACACAATCACAGTCAGTTGGGCTTAAGGAAAAACAAAATGTTAATCAAACATTTTTCCCCTTTTTTATTGCGTTCACTTTAAGTTGGACAATACACAAATCATTTATTGCAGAAGAATATTTCTCGCACACTTAATAATTCGGAGTGCTTGTATTGAAAAGCTTTGTTCTCCTGGTTCAGGTGGTGCTAAACCAGAAGGCCATGAGGATGACCATGAGATGGTGAATATGGAGTATGCCTGTGACCACTGCCAGGGCCTTATCGTCGGCAGCAGGATTAACTGTAATGTCTGTGAGGACTTTGATCTCTGCTTTGGCTGTTATAATGCCAAAAAATACCCAGACAGGTAATACACATGAGAAGATCACCAAAGGCAACTAAACAATTAACATGAAAATATATAATATTTGCAAACAAATTTTCAAACCTAAGTCAGATACAACATATTTTAATCAGTTTATGACAAGAAAAATTGTTAATACTTTTATTTAGAGTGACTTTTATTCTATACTACTACTGTACACATTTTTTCTCTGCCTCCAGCCATCTTCCCACCCACCGTATCACAGTGTACCCTATGGTCACCATTCGCATCAGTGACCGCCACAGACTCATTCAGCCCTATATACATAACTACTCCTGGCTTCTTTTTGCTGCACTCGCCCTGTTTACATCTGAGCTGATCAGCGAAAGCGCGCAGGATGGGGAGCCTTTGAATGATGTCACGCTCGGTTACGCTAGGACACTGCAAACCCACTGCTCTGACATCATCAATGATTGCCTGCTGAAGGGACAGACTGGGAAAGGTAATCAATATACCCGAATGCACATGATCCATTAAAAATGAAGCCGTGTATGTGTTAATTAGATGAAGTGTAACGGAAGTCTTGGTTGATAGGTCTGTATAATTTGCTGATCGTTGCTGTTGTTCCTGTAGGTTTACGAGCCTCTGCTCTGCTGTCACTGCTTTCTTCAAACGAATCAGCCACTCAGAGTGAACTGTGTCCTGCGACGGCTGGATCTTTTCAGGACATCAGCAGCACAGACACCTCCTCACTTCCCAGCAGCACTACAGCTATCTGCTCCCCACTGCTCCCCACAGACAGAGTCAGTTCTTTACTGAACCTTTTGGCCTTTTTATACTGTTTACATTTTTTTTTTTTTTTTACAAGTCCTAATAGTCCTCTTGCTTTTATTCCCCTTCACAAGAAACCACAAAAGCAGGAGCCAGATATAGAAGAAGATGAGAGGAGGAAGAGGAAGCTTGTCTCCCAGGATACGTCAGACTCATCCAGTGCAAGTCAGACTCCCTCTGTGTCTAGTGAAGACACACTGTCCCCTGGAGTCAGAGGTGAGCCTGCCTCTTAGTACCCTTCAGTAATCAAGGAGATCTATTAAATCGTTATGTAGTCAAAGTTATTTGTTGCTTTTGAATGTCTCATGGGATTTAATAGAAGACAACAGGACATAGAAGGTGTAAATGGGGACAAAAACTGCAAAGTACAGATGTTCAAATTGTATTATCTCTTTTTTTTCAACTCAGTTTCAGAGTCAAGTGGAGACACCATTACGTCTCCCACCTCAGAGAACATGGATGCATATAAGGACCAGGAGGAAAAGACAGCCCGAGGGCCGCTACAGGAGCATGTGTTTGCCGAATGCTCCAGAGAGAGAATTCTGGGATTGTTGGCAGCCATGTTGCCTGCAACCAAACGGGTAACAACAAAGATTTCAGATGAATTTGACAAATTTGGGGTAAACTTGGGCTATAAAACACATTATTGGGGTCCTTTTAACCCACAAACAACCCACTTCACCTGTAGTGGTAGACTTTTGGTTTCAGAAAATGTTTAATTTGTAACCTGAAATGAAGCCAGTTCTGCTACCTATTTCTTTGTCTCGCATTCACATCCAAGATACACAGAATGTGCTAATATACACATTTAATCCTCCACAGGGCAGCTCGATATCTTTGTCCAGCCTGAGTCCCATCCTGCCACTGCTGTTCAGAGTGGTCATCTCGAACGCCGGCTGTCTGAATGAAACATACCACCTGACACTAGGCCTTCTGGGACAGCTTCTGTTAAGGATCTCTCCCGCGGAGGCTGATGCAGCCGTGGCAGAGGCACTGACAGACAAATTTGAGTTACTTACCCTTGGAGATGGAGCAGCACTTGATGTTCCTGGCTGGAAGACCACTCAATTGCTCTTCAGCCTGGGAGCAGTGTGCCTGGACAGGTAGTGTGATTAGATGCATGACATATGGTTAAACATAATGTATGTCCGACTGTCAGAGTAGACTGCTTGGGGTATGTTTAAGGTTAGTAGAATTAGTTGATAAATACTTGCAAAGCTTCTCATGGTTAGTATCTAAATGTTAGAAGAAAGTAATCAGACAATCTACTAATGCTCTAATGACTGCTATTTGACATGTAGTTAGTAGTCTAAAGTGGACTATAGAAATAAAGTGTTACCAGCTTTTATATTTTTAATGAATGCATTTTCAGTTTTTTTCACCAAACAGTGAAAGGTTCAGTGTTCATCACCTGTGTTTCTATTACAACAGTCGTATCGGTCTGGATTGGGCGTGCTCTGTGGCGGACATCTTGCGAAACCTGAATATTTCTTCTCAGTGGTGTGCTGTTGTGGCAGCGTTCACTGATCACTGCATCCAGCAGTTACCACAGCAGCTCAAGAGAACCAACCTCTTCACTTTGCTGGTGCTTGTGGGATTCCCTGAGGTATTGACCAAGATGTCACACCTGCATGCTCTAACAAACAATGGGACCGATTTACTAAACCGGGCAAATTAGCCTAAGAGCACAATTTCATAAAAGTGCCAATGGGAGGGGATAATGCTTTGCGTGATTTACTGGCAAGATATTTTCCATAATGACCAGCGCATGGTTTAAGACATGCTTTTTTGGTTGTTAAATGATGGCGCAAATACCAGTAATTTACTAAAATATCTGTCCACACCCTTTCAGCGCAAATTTTTCACAGTACAATTTTAATACCAAAAGATGGTGCAAGCTTTTAGGATATCTGGTCAATTATATAGGCCTGTATGAAGTTTTGATATGCCATCTTTAGTCAAGACTCATCAGAGCTGTCGTGACATTTTGAAAGAAATGCGTGTCTGTTTATTAGGTGCTGTGTATGGGGACTCAGGCTGTTTTTATCGATAATGCCAATGAACAACACAACGTGATTCTGCTCAAGCACTTCACAGAGAAGAACAGGGCTGCTGTGGTGGACGTCAAGACTCGTAAGAGGAGAACAGGTGCGAGAGAGAAGATCTGTCAACGGGTTCTTCACATTATTCACACTCATCTCTCAAATGTTCTCCGCTGTAAAAATACCACCACTGGCAGCTCCATTAGTCTTTCTGAAGTCACAGACTGTCAGTGACATTTAAACACACCTTCATTTGAGAAGGGTGTGTCGGATTTGCTCGGGTTTAACAGATGGTTTTTGTATGAAGGTACCTCTTAAGTAAACTTTTAAAGAGCAAATATTTGATGACCACTATTTTTTATTTCTCAAGTAAAACAATCAAATGCTAAAACAATAATATTGTAAGTTTTTTTTTTTAATCAAACTGGCTTTTAAATTTGAGTTCTTCCAGTTCTTCCTATGTCCTTCAGAAATTAAACTGATGAAGACATTTCAGTAGCTGGGATGCTAACCTCATTTAGTGGCTGCTTTGAGGAAGAATCCAGGTCACCCAAATAATAAAACAATAAAGTGCATTAATGCATTCCATTTCTATTTTTTTCCTCTCAGTGAAAGACTACCAGTTAGTCCAGGCACATGAGAGCAGCAGCAGGAATGATGCAGAGTCTCGTGAGGGGGAGGCTGTGTCCCCTACCTCTGCTCACCTGAGCCGCTACCTGAAGAACTTCACCTCTATTGTGAGTCACCTACTGCAGGTCGGGGTGGAGAGCAGTGCCCAAGATGCTGTGGAGGCCACCTGGGTGCTCTCTCTTGCTCTTAAAGGACTCTACAACACTCTCAAGGTATTCACATCACACCTGCCCATACTGTAGTTTAAAGTCATAGAACCAAATTATATGGTGACCATAAAATGTATATAAAATGTGTGGGTTCATTACATATTACATATACATATATACTTATAATATGTATGAAATATTATACATTTGAAAAATATATGTATGCATGTACATACACACACACACACACTACTGTCCAAAAGTTTGGGGTCAATAAGAGTGAGGTCACGTCAAATTGTTTGATTAAACTTTTTCTCATCCAAGAATCCTGAAAACAATGCATATAACGTTTTATCTGATGTACTGAAATGTTTAGATGTTTAATTGTGATTCAGTTTCTAAATATGTTTTTGAGTCGTTACATAAATGCTCAACTAGAACAAGTCACGACTGTGTCGATTTTCCTCTATTTGTTTCAGAAGCATGGGGTGGATCAAGCCCAAGATGCCATCCAGGGCTCTGGCCTGATGCAGCTTCTGGTCCGTAAGTGCAGCAAGGGCACAGGCTTCAGCAAGATGTGGCTTTTGCGAGATCTAGAGATCCTCTCCATCATGCTTTATTCCTCCAAGCGTGAGATCCACTCCATGGCAGAGGACGCAGACACCGAGACAGACGGAGAGAAGGAGAGAGAGAAGGAGCATGACTCTGATCACTCCAGCTGCTGCGCTGATGATGCCGATCCAAACAGACCCGATCCACTGGAAGGACTGGACGAAGAGACAAAGATCTGTTTCCAGGTCAGGTTTCAAACACACATATGCGCCACTTCCTTCTGGTCTTCTTGCATCTATTGCAGCAGTAATTTAATATGATCAGATCGGTCGAGTGTTGGAATTGCTCCCCACTTTTTCACAGTGCAAAAATATATGGACTAGTATGTAGAGGAACATTTATTAGAGCTCTCATGTTTGTCTTGCTGTTAGATTACCCATGATGCTCTTAACGCCCCACTGCACATCTTGAGAGCCATGTATGAGCTCCAGATGAAGAGAACAGATTCTTTCTTCCTTGAGGTGCAGAAGAGGTAAAGTTACACTTTCGTTTACATAGTCAAGGTTTAGAATTTGCTTCTGGGAACGTACATGCATATGTTGGCCTATGTTACCTCATTGCGCATCAGAGAAATTTAGTTCAATGACCATTCAGTGTATTAATAGAAAGTAATATTTACTATATAAAAATCGAATAATCTAATACAATAATAGTATATAATTATACATTATTAATACTGTAAATTATGGTGGATATGAGCATCATTATTATTATTCAGTTTCCAAATGATGATTAAACATTGCATATTTTTAAATATCTTAAGATACAGTCGTCATTTTTAACTGATCCTTAATTGATAGAAAAGAGCTTGCATTTTCTGTGTAAACTTATGAACTAATGTGTATAAAATGAATTTTAAGACTTTCTCAAAAAAATAATTTTCCCTTAATATATTTCATATCTCAGGTTTGATGGTGATGCTATAAAAACTGATGAGACTATTCGCACACTGGCACAGAAGTGGCAACCGTCTAAAAGACCTCGTTCTGAGGAAAGAAGTACCAAGGCTGTAGATACCGATATTATCATTGTGCCCTGTGTGGTATGACTAGGTTTAAACTATATCTAATTAAATTTTGTGATCTAAAGTAAATATTTATTCACTCTACTTTCTTTGACTCTTAGTCTAAACCCACCCGGTGTGATCGAGCCACAGAAGAAACAAACGTGGTGACGCAGAAACTCATCACCAACACCGAGAGCGACCTCCAGCTGAGTTATGCCAAACAGCGGCGCACCAAAAGCTCAGCTCTGCTGCATAAAGAGCTGGATGCCCGCAGTAACAAAGCAGTGCGACAGTACCTTTTCAAAGTGAATGAAGCCATTGCTATCCTGTACGCGCGTCACGTGTTGGCGACGCTGCTGGCCGACTGGCCCTCTGACACTCCCATCAGAGAGGAAGACCTGGAGCTGAGCGGAGCTTCTCACATGGCCTACATACTGGACATGCTCATGCAACTAGAAGAGAGACCCATGTGGGAGAAGGTGAGAAGAGGAAGGAATGGTGTGGATATGTGGTCAGGATTTAAAACGAGCTTTTGCCAAACCAGCTGAGAACAGTTACAAACCAGAATTATTTGATTTGCATTTAGTCCAATATTTTTTATGTGGTACATATATTCACACATAAATTAAGACATTCAATTAAATAAAATCAGATTGATGGTATGCATATAATTCTTCATCACATGTTGGATGTCAGATCTTGCAGAAGGTTCTGAGGGGCTGTAGCCAGAGCATGCTGGGTAATCTGTCGCTGACAGCATGTCAGTTTATGGAGGAGCCAGGGATGGCCGTGCAGGTCCGTGAATCCAAGCACCCCTACGACAACAACACTAACTTTGAGGTATGAATTACGTTTCCTTGAACTAAAAACCGCTGGATCGCAGTTACGTTTTCCCGGTCCGCTCGATGTCATGGTTTGCGTTATTTCAGGATAAGGTGCACGTCCCTGGAGCCATCTTCCTGTCTGTGAAGTTCGACTCTCGCTGTCACACAGAGGAAGGATGTGATGAGCTCCTCATGGCCAGCAGCAGTGACTTCCTGCAGGACCTGCACACTTTCAGTGGTTCTCACCAGAAATGGACCGACTTTGAGATTCCAGGTGAGAATTTGAATAATGTTTGCAGTTCCACTTTATATTAACTACTATGTACTTAGATACAAATTTGGTACAATTTGGTACAATGCACTAGTATTTAAAAAAATACCTATCTGTAATTAAACTGTTGACTCATCCCTTACACCTTAGTGAGTGATACAATATGCACATAATAAGTACATTGTACTTATTTCCTGATGTAAGTACAAAGTAGTTAAGACCACCTAATATAAAGTGTGACCATATTTGCTTATAATTAAATGATAACGGACTGGTGTTTGCTTTGTTGAGCTATGTTAAGAAAAGGAAAATCGGCTATTAAATCCAGCACTTTTTACTACAGCTAAAGCAAATGATTTAAATATCATCTTTTAAATATTGACTTTGTTCTGATTGAAAGCGTGTTGTTTTTAAGCCATTATTATAAATCTGAAGAACATCTACAAGATTCAAAGGAATTTTATAGTATATTATTATAAGCAGTAATATAAATGTTGTTCTAAAGCAGTGTTATTGTATAAAATGTATTGCATAAAGATCACAACAACGTTCTTAAAAGTGCTTTTCTCTCACTGTCCCCTGGCACTGCTTTTGTGGCCCACCTCTGGTTCAAATGAAATGTGTTTGTCTCTTGAATTTTATGACCAGTTTAGAGGTCCAGGTCAATCTGAAGGGTTCACAAATGTTTCTAAACATATGTATATTTGCTCATGTACACAATATTTCACTTTGGTTTAATGATTAATGAGGAGAATGTAAGGGTTGTTTTTTCTCTTTCTCCTCTAGGGGACACACTGTACTACAGGTTTATATCGGATATGAGTAACACAGAATGGGGCTACAAGTTCACTGTGACTGGTGGTCATCGAGGGCGCTTCCAGACTGGTATGCAATGTGTGCTCATTTCATTGTTTAATGTCTCTTTTGACGTCTATCGCTAATGTCATCTAGCTACTAGTGTAGTTGTGCTCTAGATACATGCCCTCTAATGAGCCATGAAACAGAAATGGCTATCTCGTTTAGAGACCATTACCGTAATACCATCATTTCACATGAGACCCACATTCCTGCACTCTTTTATGTTTGTAATGTCGATGTCCCACGTGCTGGTTTTCAGTTGTAATCTTCATTTCTACAGTTGTTTGAGAATCAGAGGGGGTCTGTGTCTCTCAGCGTGTGATAGCGTTAACAACCACAGAAACTCAACTTCCTGCTGAGTCCATGGCCCTGTCGACCCTACAGTCATGCCTAACTATTAACTACAATTAATTAAGGCAGTTGGTAAGGTGGACTCGCATGGTTTCTGCAGTGACCAGTGCGCTAAGGCAAAAACCACAAATCATAAACGCTGACTGCTAAATAAAGTAAAAGTAAAAAAACATCATTAATATAATTTATATATTATTATTATCATTATAGTTTTTTGCATTTTCTGTTTTCATTTTGTTGTATAGTTTTTGTGATTTTGATTACATAATATCTGTAAATATGTATTTTGTGTGTCTATCTATATATATATATATATATATAATTATTATTATTAAATAAATATTATTTATCAAACCGTTCGGTTCGACCTGTTCGGTTCGGTACACCCACGTGAACCGCGATATTTCATTTTTGGATTTGCCATTTTGAACGAATCTTTAATGTGAATCGGGAAGAACGAGTTGTCTCGTGGGAGTGATTCGTTCAGTCACGCACGGTTCAGGCTGCATAGGTGAAGCTTATGGGGCTATCACGTGATGAACGAACGAATCGAAAACACAGAAGACTCCATAGACGAATGAATCAATTCTGTTTCCGCCTCTGGTGCATAGGTTAACATTTCAGCAGCAAGCGCCACCACTTAGTGATACATTTTGTTATTGTTGTTTGTTCTGATGGTGT
>JAUCMU010000097.1:6517445-6532484 GCA_032275025.1 Enteromius treurensis | reverse complement strand
AGTCTACAGTGTAATTCGGCTATACATCCGCGCTAAAGGTGAAAGTCACCATAGCTTGTAGTATAGACTCCAACCCAGCTTTGTAAATAGATTAACGGCGATAACGGCCCACCACTAATTACAGTGTATATTTAGAAAATTTTACATGTATATACTTATATCCATATAATTTATGTTATATATAATATAAACGTAAAATGTTTCTTAAATGTATACATGCATAGGCTTTTATTTTATTTATGTATGCATAATAAATATACAAGTACACACACGCACAGACGACTATGTGAAAATAATCAGGATTAATTATATGGCAGCACTAGTTTTTATAAATATGAATATAGTTTTTACAGTAAAAATGTAATGTAAAAATAGACCATTCACACACAAGCATTTGATAACACAATATCACACGTGCACTGGTCAAAAATGTCTGTCTAGCACTTGTTTACATGCGAAAGCAGCGAAGCAGATTACTAAAACACATACAGTGTAGTTCTAAACATACGGTAAGATTAATCGTGTCTGTCAGTACTGGGTGAATAGCTTGAACTCCTTTCCTGTGTCTCGTCCACCTTTTAATCAAAGAATTAATAGACGTGCACCTTCTGCTGTGTTTCTGATGTTATTATTCTGTAATGGAATATCAAATGGGTTTCTCAGCCAAGAAAGCACCGCCTCATTTATAGGGTCTGCCAACTCATTTGCTGTTTCACGGACGAGGCTTAAGAGGGTAAACAAGGGAAAGAAAGCAGCCTCGCTTCTGAATTCATATTCTCCTTGCTTTGTATTGTTTTTTTCAGTTTGCAAGTTGGCTAATAAGTTGACTTCTATGAACAGGTTTTGAGATCCTGAAGCAGATGCTGGCAGATGAGCAGGCGTTGACTCACCTCCCGCTGGCTGACATCTGGGAGTGGCAGGTGGGCGTAGCCTGTCGGCAAACAGGAAACCAGCGGCTGAAAGCCATTCATCTGCTGCTGCGGCTCCTGCAGTGTCCGTCTCAATGGTGTGTCCCTTCTTACTTTTCTGTAAAGCTCCGACAGCATGTCTTAAACCCAGCAAAAGGCAGTTACTTCATCCTGCAGTGCTTTTAAAGCCTCCCCCAGTATTCTAAAGAGATGAGTCAGCAACTTCCTTTCAAAACTTGGCCTGACAGGTCAGTTCTTCTCTCTGTGGATGTCAGGTGCAACTTGGCCCAGTTTAACAAGCCTCAAGATCTTTTTCCCACTCTGAAACTTTAGTCGTGTTTCCGAAGTGCGGCGAGTTCAGGAAACCCGAATCCGTTTTTCCTCAGAAGCACTTCTTGAACGGTTTATATTAACTTCTGCTCATTGTGTGTTTTGTATTGGCGAGCATTCAGATTTACACAGCATTTGCATAACGCTTCTGACGGTGGCTTTCTGCCTTGGTTGTTCCCATGGCAACAAGGTCACATGTCAAGGGGATTTGCATGATTTCCATGGTGTTTGGACACAGTTACATCATCATCAGCAGACAGAGCGTGTATTAGAAAAATGGAGACCAAAACCTGTGGTGCCAGATTGAAGGAATAGCCCATGCAAATGGCCACCTGCCCACCGCAAGGGGAACATTAACCGGGCGAATGAGATGGCCATATAGTTCAAATACGAGTAATGATAAAGCCAAAGGTCATTTAGAGTGTAATGGCCTCACGTTTTGCTTGTTGTGTCTTGTTAACGCAGGGGTTGTGACCTTACACTTCTGAGGCCGCTGTGGCAGCTCTTTACTACTATGGAGAGTGGTTTGATTCAGGACCCCACCAGCATCACGGTCCTCCTTCCTCTCCATCGCGCTCTCACTGAGCTCTTCTTCATCGCTGAAGCCAAGGCCATGGTTAGTGATCGTCGTCTTCATCCTTTCTTTTAAGAACATTCATGAGAAAATATGTAAATAACAGCAGGAGATCAGTAGATACATTTCTGCACACCACTGCTCAAACATGGATGGTCCGTAAGATTTAAGTTAATAGGTTTATTCAGCAAGGACACATTAAACTGAACAAAAGTGACAACAAATACTGTTGTTTCGAACTTTCTATTTATCAGAGAAGCAGATATCGCAGTTTCCACAAAGATATTAAGCAGCACCTCCGTTTTCAACATTGATAATGATGAGAAATGTATCGTATTAGTTACCATATCAGCATATTAGAATGATTTCTAAAGAATCATGTGACGCTGAATACTGAACTAATTATGCTGACAATTCAGCTATACCATAAAACGTAATGTATACATTTTATGATATATTACAATTAAAAGTAATTCTATATTATAAGTTATTTTAAATTGTAGTTATGTCAGAATATTAATCTTTTCACTGGATTTTTGGTCAATTAGGTGCAGCTTGAGTGAGGTTAAGACCTTTTTTTTTTTTGCTCCCTGTGGACCATTATGTTTTCATTCATTTGGCAACAGAGCTGTTGAACTCATTAGTAATTTATTTTTATTTCGTTAAAGACATAAATTGCTCTGTTCTTTAAATGTCGAAGATAAAAAAAAAAAGAATAATTTATAAAAATAAAAAAAAAAGTCAGAATTTTTTGGAGGCACGTCAGGGTTCGTGTGAGGATCTGTCCACTCGTATGATTTACTGTTTCTCAAATCCACCCGCACAGCTCTACTGCATTTGTATTCTACACTCACATTCCAAAATAATACACACGCTTAGAAAGTGTACAGGCCTGACATTAACCTTAAGGAGTGTGTTTACGTGGTGTAGCATGCGAGACTTCAGAATGATAAATGATTATGATTTCGTAACGCTGCTCCTGTTTGCCGATGGAGGATCCTCAGCTTACACTACGTTTAAATGGATCACCTAGATAATCTGTATACTTGGGTCTGTGTATAATCCAAAATGGTCCAAAATCCTTTTTTGACTAAAAGTGTTTTGTTGCAAGGTCCACTTAAACAATGGATGAAACCCAACATAGTCTTCTATATTACTCTTGCTTTGTCTTTTGCATTGTCTTGTGAATGTACGGTCATTTAAAACACATCAGTCATTGAATTTGTTTAGCTGTGTTTGCAGTGACTTCTAAACAACTGGTTCCAGTGTCAATTTTAAGTGGATGTGTGTAGTCCGTTTCTCCCAAGCTTCACAGCAGAGTAACCAACGTATGACAGCCACAAAAATCAGGGGAGGAAGTGTTTCACATAGAAATTGTGTTTTGCCATATTTCTCAAAAAAAAAAAATAAAGTGCACTTCATTTAAAATTTAATATAATGCAAAGACGTTTGTTAATCGGAGTTGCTTTAGCTACCCAAAAACAGGCACTAGAGGGCACTAGCACATCTCCTTGTTTTAAAAAAAAAAAGCCCAAATATTCTTCAAGGACAGATATAGTCAGAGAAACACACACGTGTATATTTTATAAACCGCTGTGTGGTGTGAAGCCTCGGCTATCAGGCCTGAGTGAACGGCTCTCCTTCTTTAAGCCTGCAAATGGGAGGAAAGTTTGCATAACAACGCTCTTTCATCCTTGAGCCATAATCTTTTAACAGCCAGATCGGACACGAATATGAAGTGGTTTGGGTGTGTGTTTGAATGGGATATGTTTAAGTGAGCATTAGTCTCGAGGGCTGACAGGCAAATGGATGAAGTGAGTGTTCTGAGAGTGTTGAGTGGTTACACCAGTAGATGCTCAGCACTGTTTGGCCTCATTATGAAGAGCTTTAATGTCTCCCACAGCCTCTGCACTTCTCAGAACCGACCATAAAGATTTCAGATCTCTCAGCAGCCAGATGATCATGACTGATCCATTTTTTTTTTCAGCAAGACTGTGGGGTCAGGGGGCTGATCTAATGGGAGATTGTCGACACGCATTTGCAAGAGAGTCTCAACATGTCATTGCTCAGCTGTTGCACCGTTTGAGTCGGAAATGAGACGGAAAGCAGAAAAAAAACGATAAGAAGTCAGTCTCGTTCTGTCTTCCTCTCCTGTAGTGTAGTACGCTCATTTCTGGGGGATGATAAAAGCCCCTCCTCCACAGAGGAAGTGGTTTCAAAAGTGTTCTGACATGACAAAAGCTGCAGCTTCTTCACAGTCTACAGAAAGTGGTGTTGAGAAGTGTTTTAAAACGTCTAGATGTTGTTCGTTTTGGTGTAGAGGGAAATCTGAGCAGCTTCTGTTAACCCTAAGTGTTGTAGACTCTCCGGTCGTAACTCCAACTAAAGTCATCAAAACTTAGCTGGATGTGTTTTTTTAATTTTTTTTATATGTATGTCTATATATATATATATATATATATATATTGTGTGTGTGTGTGTGTGTTTCTGAGATGTATCTATTACATTTTAAAATGTAATTTCTGCAGATGATGACAAAACTAAATATTTAGGAGGATTACTCCAGTGTTTTGTCACATGATCTTTCAGAAATCATTCTGGATGTTAATATTAAATGTCTTCTAACAGTTCAGATTTTTGTGGAAACTTTAATATGAATAAATTTTAAGAAAAAACTGTAATTATTTAAAAAAAAAAAAAACATTCGATACATTTAATGTGTCCTTGCTTGATTAAGTGTTCATTTCTGTAAAAGAAATAGTACAAGAGAGAAAATATGAGCAAAATTAAGAAGCACAGCAAAATGAAAACTTAATACTAATTAAAAAACTTAACACTAATATGATATCTGGGTGCTAACTTCCTTTTAAATGTGTATCTACGGTTACACATCTTTGGTGCTGTACTCGTTCAGTTTTCCATTTGTCATTAGCTTAACACTTTTCTAGACAAATCTGATTCTTCCCAATCTTTGCATTAGTATGCATTAGCCTTGTCAACCTTGTGTGCTGCCTGTACGGTGTATAATAGAGAGTTTACCTTGATATGAATGTTCACAGTTTTTTAAAGGGTTAAACCCAACAAAATATGACAACAAGCCATTATAAAATATTTTATTATAAAATAACAAACTGCCTTAATAAGCTCATAATTTGCTGCTTAATAATTAATAGTTTGCAAGATTGTAGCGATGTAGAATATGTGCTTTAATAAACAGCCAATGCTAGTAATAGGCATGCTATTAAGCAACTTGTTAATAGTGAGGATTTTTTTTAAACAATGCACCTGGCTCACCAGGGTGTTATGGCTACTTCACATACCATATGTAAAAGGGCTTCACGTTTGGAAGGTTACACTATACTTCCTCCAAAGTTCTCCAGAGATCGTATAACGGTCTCTGTGTAACACAGAAATACTTACCTGACTCTTAGACATGATCAATGTGAAATACCTGGAACAGTGAAATTAGAAAGCAGTGTGTCTGGTTTGATTCCGAGTTATGTCATCAACAGCGTGGTGCTGTTCCAAACCCCAGATTAACGGCTCTTGTTGAGCTACAGGTTTGGTGAATAGCAGTATAACTCGCCTTGAATTTAACTGACCTATCATCAGATAGCTTTCCTGGCATTTTTTTTGCAGCTTGTTTACTATATTGATAGTCTTTAAAGGGACTAAATGTGTCATTTTCATGTTGTAGTTGAGTACTAAATCTGTCACCTGTCCTTCCATTTGTCCATCAGGAGCAGGACGTTCTGCAGGAGTACCTTCTTGCTCTCACCACCAATGAACAGCTAGTAGTGCGCACTGCACAGGTAAGACTACCACAGTCCCTGTAGTGTCCTTGTATGTTTTACTTCAATTTTATTTTACAATTTAGGATGTCTTCAGTGTTTAAAATCAAGGGAACACAGCAAAAATGAACAAATATGATAACAAATCCAAGTATGATGGAAGGAAGAAGTCAGTAGTGATTCAAGTTTTCAGTGAAATTGTGTAAGAGTCATTTAGTAAACGAAACGGTTAAGAATGTAAGTAAATGAAAATGTACTAGTTCCTAGGTTCGACCAGGCTTAAAGGAATAGTTCACCCAAAAAGGAAAATTCGGTCATCATTTACTCACCCTCTCAAGTAGTTGTATCTGTATGGACTTCTTCTTTGTTCTGCTGAACACAAAGGAAGATATTTTGAAGAAAGTTTGTAACCAGGATATTTTGGGTCATCATTGACTTCCACATAGTAGGAACAAAAAATTCTATAGAAGTCAATGGTGACAAAATATCTTCCTTTTTGGGTTAACTATTCCTTTAATAAACAGTCATGAGCATAACTGAGAAGCTGTGCCATAAACAGGTTTACCTAATCATAACTTAATCTGACCTGTGCATTAAAACTTGTTAATTTAATAAACATGAACAGTACCAGAGAAAGGCGATTTTATGGAATTGACATACAGTATCATGTAATAATATTTGCTATGAATAATTTGACTTAAGGGAAGAGAGAAGACTTTGGTACGCAGTACAGTTAGTAAAGGTTTTGCCGTCAAAGATGAACATAAGCTGCTGCAGCCGTGTTCAAATGAGTACACATGAATACCAGGAGCCACAAAAGAGTTCAGTGGTGTTAGTTCACTGCTTAAAACGAGATGTGGCAGAGCCTAGTGCATTAACTTATGAAAAAGCTGCTAATTCACAGGAAGGACAGGAAACCGCAGCACTGTGGAGAGGTGAATGTCCCACCGTATGAGTTACAGTATAATGATCCTATAATGTCTAATGGTGTGTTTTATTAGAAAACACTGATGGCTGACGGTCATTGTACAGTATGGCCACTTGATGAAAAATTAATGAGAGTGTATTTTATTATTCCTGTACAGTAGCTAATCCCATTTCTTTGTTTCGTTCATGTTGCACCTTTGCACTTACATTTATTTTAGTGCTTGCGATTTGGGGAAAATACTTCAGTTCTCTAAAAGTAAAAGTGTGTGATCTTTGTTCACACAGATAGATAACAGCTTTAGTGGCAAAATTGCCTTTGGTGAAATAAATATTTGCGCTCCTCATCACATGACGGCTCTAACCTAATATTATGCTAAAACATCAGAAAGCACCTGCGTCGATTCTTCCATCATCCATATATGTGTGTGTGAAAGAGAGTGTTTGTGTTTGTGTGTGGGTTGTGGGTAACTCTAATGCATTTAGTCATTAACCCCATTATTGTGTTTGGTGTGGTGCAGCCTCATCTCCGGCGCAGGGACACACATTGTGTTGTGTGGGACGGGATCAATGCTCTTTATATTTATCTTACCCCGAGCACCTTTTTTAGCTTGAATAAAAAACAAGCTTGTAATATTCAAGCTTGTTTCAAATGCCGTTAACAAAAAAGCGGCCAAATATTTGGCCAAATAGTTTGAACGGTGACATATCTGAAGTGTGATCATTGTGCGTTTGTGTGTGGGTGTTTTCGCCGGGCTTCGAGAGACACAGGTGTGTGAAACCGTTTGATAAATCCCCCACAGTGTGTTTGTTTAATGGTTTTACTCTCTCCCTGACTTTTGTCTGCCATTGTTGTTACCCCCCCCCCCCCACCGCTGTACTCATTCACTTTTCTTTATATCGTTCTCTCCTCTGTTTTATTGCACAGGCGCTGAAGAACATCGCAGCCATCAGCCTGGCCATTAATTACCCAAATAAATCCACTAAGCTGCTCAACCTGTCCCTGTGAAAGAGGGATGAAAGAGAGCTCGAGATGAGAGAAAGGGAAGCTTGCCAGAGGCTCATGGGAACGGCCTTCTGCGCTCCACGGCTGCGGCTGGAGCGGGCTACATATCGTCTTCCAGAAAAACCCACCCCTGTGCTGTTTAATCAAAAAGTAGGGGGCACGACAATCTCGTGTCTCTTAGTAATCGCCATTTCTCATCTGGTTTAGCAAAGCGAGTTTAGCAGGCTGTGCCAAATCAGTTTTCTCCCCCGTAAGCACATGTTTCTTTCTCGATTCCTTCGTTTTCTTTTTCCGTAAAGCCAGAGTGGGCAAGACAATCGATCAAAGTTAAAGCAGGTCACCTTTCCCTGCCTCACACACTCTCCCTGGACACGTTGCCTAAAAATACAAAGCTACCGGCGCAGTCTCATCCTTCAAAGTGGCCCGAGACTACATACACAACGAATATATGGATATCTCTCCTTGAAACCGTGGGGCCTTCTCTGTGTTCACCTTCAGTACTGGCTGATTAGCTGATGTTTCTGCAAAACCATGTGCTTCTTGAGAAATGTCAGTTGATGTTTGCGAGTAGGTTACGAAAAAACGAGTTTGCCTTACGAGTGCAGCTCGAAGTGATCTCGCGACTGATTGTGGGTCAGTTAGCAAAGCTATAACGCGTCCTAGTGAGAGGAATTTCAACGCTTGCGTCTTACATTGTCATGTCCTAGATTCGCAAACTCACTTTTAATGCTGCTTACCACCAGGAAATACAGAGCATTGTGTACAGAAATATCACTTTATGTAATGCTGCATGCAACACCGGACTGAACCATGATGTCTATTACTGTTAGTGACATATCGGGTGATGTTTAATAGACGTATTCTGGAATGTTATTGCGGTTGATCGGCTGATTGACACTGGTTTAGTGGATGGTCTTAAGGTGCAGAACTTGATAATCATAATGTTCGTTCATCTAGCGATTGAGATCGAGTGATATGGATACGGTTATGAAAGCTGTGTTGCTTTAAATTATATATTTATTATTATTACAGGGACATTAATGGGGTAAACCTGGAGTGAAGCATTTGATTGGCTAATAGAGAGATTTGTTGCCGTTTTGAAGGTCAGGTAAAGGGTGTTCTTAGTTCTAACCAATGTTTATCTAAATACTATTTTATGAATTAGTTTTTGTGTTCACCCTGTAGCCAAACATTTCGTTGTTTCTTTTTTTATTAAATATCGTAGTAGTATTTTTGGGGGTTTTTGACGGGTATTCAGATCCGTGATGAGTTTTTTAGTTCAGTTTGATTTCGTTTTAGTGGGAAAGGAATTGAGACTGATGGTTATTTATGCCAAAGAATCATTATTGCTTGCATAGAAATTCATATTTATCTTCCTGAAAGAGGCTAATGTTGGCGTGGTTGGTGGTGGTGTTATAATAGAAAAGAGAGTTGAAGTTATGGGCGACAGACACAGATGCTTTAGTCCTCGATGTTTTTGTTTACAGCATGGAGCCTCAGTTCGGGTGGGTTTCAAAACGTCTGCCAGGAAAACTTCCTGTCACTCTAAAGCCTCAGATATTAACAAACGATGTGCCTATGTTTAAAATGAAGCAATCTTAATTTAATCTTCATATCATTGTAAAGGTCCTCTCTTCAACTGTATTTTTAAAGAAAATGATATAGTTTAATTTGGAGCATTTTCTATCGATTTTATTTTTATGAATGTCTTTTTTGTTTCTGAGCTCACGGCTTCAGTTGCTTTGAATTTGACATGAATGTATATAATTGTGAATATGGGTCATTGCATAAATAATTCATAGGAAAATGATTTTTCATGTCAACCCCCCCCCCACCACGTTAAAGAAATGTCAGAATAATGTACTATATTGTTGCAAGTTTACACTTGAATTGATTTGCTATGTCACACACACACACACACACAAAAGAAGAAACCACAAAACTGCTTTTGGGTTGATTGCTCATTTGTTTTAATTAAAAAACAAGATATGCAAATTCACGCGCCTGGAGGTTTCCCTCTCTTTTAAGGAAAGTCAAAATCCACTAGATGACGATTCAGTCTTTTGGAAATTGTTGGCGAGTTGTAAAAGATTCCCGTTTTATACTATGTATCAAAACCTAGTATTTTGATGAAAAAAATTTTGATGTCTGATGTTTGATTTCCTTTACTTTGATGTATTTCTTTTTTCTTTTAAAAAACACATCAACCTTTAAACTGAAATCCACTCTGACTCGAGTACAGACAGCAGAGGTGTCTGAAGTGTCACGTCTATGTGTTTGTGTTTTGACTTGGCAAACACATGGGCCCTCCCTTTAACACTACAAATAGTCCCTCCCATGTCAGCATTTTCTTCCCTCCTAGAATGTAAACCATCTGTTGTTTTATTATAACCGTTCGCCTAAATATAGTCTCTCGCTTTCAAACACGGTCGCCCCGTGACCCAGCCACACCCTGGCTTTTGAATTAGTTCAACTCATCTTCCCGAATAAATGTGGACCGCTTTGCCTCACAGTACCACCAGCGTTTCTCTGCCTCCCTCTCTCTCTCCCCATTCACAGAAACACTGAATGACGTTGATGAAGATGATGATGGTGACTGTGATGATTCAGAGGCGCTCTGAGCTGTAACATCCCCCTCATTCCCTGTGAGTCAGCTCTCCTCACACCCCCCACCCACCTTCTCTCCGGCTCCCTGCCTTCCCACGAGCTGGACACAGACAGTAAGACCCTACAGATGGGGATGATGATGATGATGATGATGAAGTCATCCGGTGGGGATGTGAGGCAGTGGGTTTGAGAAAATATAAATATCCTGTGAAAACTGAATGGCGCGAAACTCTCTCTTCACACCTACACCTCAGATATGGGTAAAAGAATGAAAAGGGGAAGAGAGAGTGAGGGGGGAAAATGACAAACAGAGTAACTAATAATCTGCAGATGCAAAGGTTTTTGGAGAAAGGGTGGGAGGCTTGGATTCACTAAAGATGAGTCAGGATTAATGGTGCTTTCGCAGCAGATGATTTGTGTTTTGGCATGAATGCAGTAGTATGGGATGCCTGTTATAGAATTGAGCTGGCTGGTTTATGGCACTAATAGCCAAGGGTTCCCTTTGGAATTTTTCCATTTTTAGAATAATAATTTTCAACGAGATTGAGGTTTACTCATTTAGTTTAGCAACATGAATTGCATGCATACCTCAAACACACTATAATGTTGCACCAAAAATGTTTTAGGAACATTTCACTAGCCTGGCCTGCAACCTGTCAGCGGTGGCTGAGCATTTAGGGTTGGTTGAAATCTTCGCCCCTATATGGCATCACACCAAAAAAAAAAAAAAAATCTCTGAAACTTTTACTTTTAAGGGTGTAGTTGCTAACCAGGTGCTTATTTATATTCAGACCACGCAAAAACTGTTAACTAATTTGTTAAACATGTAAGTAACCAAGAATGGACTCTTGGGAAGCATAGAATTAAAGGTGATTCCCTATATGTTAAAGGGTTAGTTCACCCAAAAATGAAAATTCTGACACCTCACCCTCGTGTCGTCCCAAACCCTCGTTTATTTTAAATAAAATTTTTGCTTACTTTTAAATAATAATATTAATGTAATAGCTACAAAAAAAGCTTTTAGACAACAAATGTAAAGCAAATATTGAGATGTTAGAGTTTGTTAGATATCTATACACTACACACTTTTTAAATTTAGTGTAGAAAACATATTCTATTTTGCTGTCCATTAACTTCTATATTCTTGAATGCGAGACATTTTCACAACAACAAATTGCCAATTAGGAGCATCACGCATTCAGTATTTCACCAGTGTTTCTGGCGCGCATCCAAACACCCTTTCCATCACAACGCTACTCGCGTGTCATCTACAATTCTGAGTTTCCTCCTAGAAAATGCATCTGTTCTTGTGCTCAGGACGCATGATTATGGCATGTTTGACTCCACTTGAAAGCCGCGATAGAAACAGAATCACATCCTTGTGGTTTTTGTAGTCCTTATGTAGCATCCGGTTAGCAATTAAGCTATAGCAACTGTGCTGTCTACGTCTAGGTTTGCTTTGGTACTGTAACTGAACTGTTCTTCTGCTGTGGGTGTCATTGGCTGTCTGCCACTAGCATTGTACTAGTTCCAGTATAATTAAAGAACTCTGACTCAAGACTGCAGGAAGATGCACAAAAAGTTGTATTTGTATTCGCTATATTGCCATTAGATAGGTTTTATGCTTTTTATGAATTGAACTGAGACCGTTTAGATCAGATTCTTATTAAACAAACAGGATAAATTTAGTTCTTTCAGGATACTTTGACAACTCGAGTGTATAAATTTGCTGAGAATGGGTGTGTGATTGGATTTTATAGCTATTAATGGTGGAAGGTAGGGGGTAACGGACCAACATTTCAATATTTAGCTAAGCCGCAGATCACTTTTAAGTTTTGCTCCATATGGTTTTGAAAGGAAATGCTCGGTAAACACCTTTGGGTGTCTGCTATACCGTGTATGTAGAGTCACATTATATGTTTGACCGAGGAAGTGTTATTTAAATGTTGTGGGGACTTATAGATCAACATGTATTTGCAAAGGTTTACCAGTGTATTATGTGTTTAAAATGAACCGAACTCAAATGCTCCTCTTGTTCATTAACACACATTCACATGCTGGCGGTATGTCTTTTTAATGTCCAGTCACGAAATGAAGCTGAGGCGAGGAGCTGTGTAAAAATGAGTCTCATCGCTGTGAGTGTGCTCTAGAGAAAAGCGATGATCTGCTCTCTGACTTCTGTCAAACGCTGCAGGTTTGATTTTCTTGTTTGTGAGAAAGAGGCTGAGAGCAAAGGCTTGTTTTGTGTGTTTGGGGAGAGAATATTTGCATTTGTTTTCAATTCTCTTATGTCAAGCTCCATTGCAATGCCTATAGGCAGTGCCGGGCCGGAGGATCTGAAGGTGAGCTCTGCTACGCTGGAGTCAGCTGCCCTCAGTGCCTCGTCTCCTGAGACACTCGAGAAGAACTACACACCACCGAATAAAGAAATCCTTTTGTCAAAACACTGCGCCAAACTTTTCTCTTTTTTTTTTTTCTGGCCTTAGGCAAAGATAAAAGACCTCATTGTGTAAATTTGCATACATGATGGCTTACAAGTTTGGGGCTGGTAAGAGTTTGCAATATTTTTGCAATTAGTTTTTAAAAGCTGCATTTGTTTGATCAAAAATACAGTGAAAACTGTAATATTGTGACACATTACAGTCTGAAACAGAGGTTTTCTATTTGAATATATTTTAAAATGTCATTTATACCTGCAAAGCAGAATTTTTAACATCCATTACATGATCCTTTGGAAACTATACTATACTGTCACTTAATGTATTATTACTGAAAAATTGAAAATTGAAAATTATGAAATGATTAACTTTTAAACACCGGTGTCATGGTGACCGTTTCTGAATGATGCTACGTTGCTGTAACTTGACCTCACTACAATGAGTTCAGCAAACAGCATTCAAATATCATCCTTTTAAAAATAATCAATGTATTTTTTATTAGTTCAGAAATACACCATCATATCAAGCATGTTGCATTGTGGGACAGTGTTCCTCACAGCGTGTGGTTGTATAGTACACATTTGCATAGGTAATCCAGGAATTCCATGCATCCAGAGATTTTGCATACGGTGCACAATAGACATAATGAAAAAAACTGTATGGCAGCATGCTACAGTATGTAAACAATTTTAAGCAGTGCCTTTGAATATGATTGAGGACTTCATAGCTATTTTACCACCTTTCTTCTGTCCTTGGAGTGCTTTCCTTTTTTTTACAGCGTTTGCCCTTCCTCAGTACATTGTAATGAGGTTACTAGAGCTTCTTTATACAGCAGTCCTGTGTCATGCAATAATTTTTTAAATATTTGTTTTTTTTTAAAAATGTAAAGTTGTGAAAGAGTTAACCGTTGCAACACTTGACATTTTAGGTTATAGTAATGTTTTCACATACAGTACAGAATGAGATGCATCAAGCTCTGTTCAGATCCCTTCACATGTGGCACCCCAAATATTTCAGAGAATCAAACGCAGCGTTCCACTGGAGAAGATATGACATCACATCAGATGTCACACACATCTGAGAGCTTCATTACAGGAATGCCCCATCGCAATACTAATGAGACCTACTTCCTGTTTCCCAAGTGTCACTTCTTCAGAGACCTGCTTGCTAATTGGCTTGTTTAAATAACCCACGAGAGCGAGACCCCACTCAACCTTTTAACCCAGATTTAATGGCATCACAGAGGGACATGTCTGATTGCTCTGAGAGACGCAGGAGACTATTTTAGATTTGATTTCTCCTTTAGTATATGTTTGATTCTTAATAAGGGTTTTTGAGTCTAACATGGGGGCCCTGTTGTCATAATCCATTTTGTTCCTTTCCTTAATCGTCAAAGAAAATGAGCCCACACAAGCCCTGGTCAATAGCAGAAGATGTTAAGACCACAATACAGGTTTTCAGGTTGTTGAAGAAACCAAGAACAATCTGATGTGTACTGCATGCAGTTTTTCAGTTCTCCACCTACAATATTGTTTACAAGACTGCAGAGTGGACCAGATAGCAGCACACTTTAATAATTTCTATTCCCAATAATACTTGGTGCACTTTTTAGCGAGACACGAAATACGTACCAACAAGTACATTTCTCTGCAGTTTCCAAAAGAGGCAATAGAGGCCATTTTCACACAATTACTTGAAGAATATCATGTTATAACGTTAAAACAATATTAATATGCTGGAATATGCCGCAATACATACCTATATCAACGTAATACAATGTGCCAGGTTTCATGTATTGAACGCCAGTCAGTGGATATTTCTTATTGAAACTGCAGCGAAACATGCAGTAAGGCACGTTAAAACGGTGTTGCACAAAAAGTGCACAGAGGTACATATTTTTAATGGGGTCATACAAACCCAGTTTTCCACAAGCTAATACGATTCTTTAGGGTCTTAATGGAAAGTTTTTAATATAGTTTGCTTTAAAATTTCTCAAAGATAGTTTTAAAAACGCTCATTTCACCCTGTCATAAACAGCTCTGCCATAAACTCACTCTATTCTGTGAACTTCCCCTTTAAATCTTCACGAGCTCCGCTGACTCCGCCCCTCTTTTCCGAGTCGCTCTGAGGATCTATTTTAGTCGTATTTATAGTGAAACTTGCTAATTAGCACATTATTAGGAAAGGCGATTTGCAAAGATTCATTAAAAGACATTATAGGCTGCGTCTGAAATCGCATACTTCTTAAGTAGGTACTACATGTAAAACGGAACGTACTACCCGACCGTTAAAACAGTACGTTGTTATTTAGTATGAATGGGGGTAGTATGATTGGAACTCGGACATACTACATCCGCCATATTGATGCTGTCACGTGTCACGCTTCGTCACAACGGCGCGACAATTTAAACTTTCAATAAGTCATCCGTTTATATAGATTGTGTTAAACAAGTGTAATTTA